>JAIFTH010000031.1:0-96179 GCA_019968535.1 Fragariocoptes setiger | reverse complement strand
AGAGAGAGAGAGAGAGAGAGAGAGAGAGAGAGAGAGAGAGAGAGAGAGAGATAGATAGATAGATAGATTGGAATCGAGCATTTACTATTGTCTTTGATTGTCATTGATCGGAGCTCGGTTACTGAACTGCAGCAGAGACTGTTGTTGTTGTTGCTGCTGCTGCTGTGACAATTGTTGCGGTGCGATCGACGATTGTTGGTTCATATAAGATGCCAACAACGTTGATTCGGCCGGCAGTAAGTGCTTTTGTGTGTCTCCTTGCTGCTGCTCATAATATTGCAGCAGTTGTTTTTGGCTATATGATTGTTCTTGTTGTTGTTTGTTATTCGAGTTAGTCAAGAGTAAATCAGTGCCGCTTGCACCTGTTGGTGACATAGTCAGTGCATTGCTGCTGAAAGTCAACTGCTTCTGTGGTCCAAATAATGTGCGCGCCGCTGCCGCTCCCGCCGGGGACGATGACGACGTCGACGAACTACCACTGTTGGCAAGCTCGCCACCAACCGACAACGATGACGATGACGGCGACGAAGTCAATATTCTTTGTGGCGCCACTTGTTGCATTTGTGGCAGCTCATGTTGATATGAGTTTGCAGACGATGAGCTTGTCAATTGTTGCTGGCCATTGTTGTTGTTGTTGTTGTTGTTGTTGTTGTTGCCACTGTTTTGGCTGCCCATTTGGCCAGAGTTGTTGCTACCAGTGGCACCTGTTGATGTTGTAGCTGGTGGCGCCGAAGCTGCCGACGACATGGATGGATTGATTAACATTGGCTGTTGGGCTGATTGCAGTGCCTTGGCTTGATGATATGGCTGCTGCTGGCCCATACCTGTAATCATTTGTGGCTGTTGTTGCTGATATTGACCAATGCCATTGGGTGTCATAAACATGCTGGTTTGCTGGCTCTGTAGCTGCTGTTGTTGTTGTTGTCCACTTGATTCGTATTCATTTGTGCTCGCTACATGATGCGCCATGGGGTCATGCATAGGCGCTATAGCTTGGTGGTGATTACTAGCGGCTACATAGTTGATGATGATCAATGATAATAATAATAGTTATAATTCAGAAAGAGAGTTGACGTAAGGAACAGACGTAATAACGAACAAGTTAGTGTTTGTGCTCATGAGTGATTAATTATATTCTGCACCAGCATCAACTTTGACTTGAACTTCAAGTCCGACTTTGTCTTTAGTTTTAGCTCCAACTCCATCTTCATTTAGGTGGTAAACTGTTGCAGAACTGTTGCCAAACTGTTGTAAAAGCTCAAAAAACTATTTGTTTGTTTTTTGGCACTCATTTGTTTTGCATTAGCACTTGTGTCCAACGATCTCGAGATGACTCGGTCAGTTCTCTTGGATAATTGTTGACGAATCATGATGCTGGGAGTAAAGTGCAAAACTATCGACTTGACTTTGCTTTGTGGCTCATCTCACACTTGTGGTGTCAAGTATCAACGAAATTAACCCAACTCAAGTGCATCGCAATTCAAGACGGATGACCATCTCGTCGCCGACTTTTTTTGTTGTGCTATGTCAAATAGAACAACGACAAAATGGACGACGAAATGAAAATGGACAAAATAGTGGACGATAAATATAAGCTCTAATTAACTTACCATGCTTGCCATGATGATGATAATGGTGATGCTTCTTGTGAATAACGTACTTTGGCGGATGGTACACTGGCTTCTTCTTAATGTAAACCCTATGAAAGTTTATGGATGTTAGATTGAAGATTGCAGAAATGGCAAGTGGCAAATGGCAATTAGATTTGAGATGCAGATGTTTGCAGGTTGTGAATACCAGATGACGGCAATAGATTAAGATGACGGCCATGAGAGGATAATAGCAAACAAAACGGAATAATCGGTATAAGTGGATTAGTTGGTTAGTTAGCAACCGCAGTTTCTTAGGTTACTTAATATAATCTCTTCTTCTAAAAAGAGAAAAGCAAGAGAGAGGAAAAAGAAAGAAAATTAGAACAAAAGAGAAATAATTCTTCTCATCTTTTCTTTTTTTTCTGTCCCTTGTTAGTTGATAATAAAAATAATCACTCTTCATCTGATTCTTGCTCTTGTGAGCCCGACGTTGAGAGTTAACCGTTGTCGGCGGAGACACGCTGTCAGTCGCAAATCAGTCAACGAGCGGCTAGACATCAACTAATGATTGTCTCTCGCACTCTAGTTGCAATCAACGCTTGCAACTGCACGGTGGCAAGCGACTGCTGCTGCTGCAACACTTGTGGGCCAAAATTATACATCAAATAAAAATAATAATTCTGTCTCGAGATAGCAACAAAGCTTGAGTAAGCTAGTTGCAACAAGCGAGAGACGAAATAAGGCCGCGCGTACGTCACGAAAGTCTCTACGACACGAAAGTAAACTACCAACTACAAACTAAAAACGGCACGACACGGCACCGTACGACGATATAAACTATACGAACAATTCGCAATCGTTCGTGTTCGTCAGTGATAAATCTCAATTCAACTAAAAATTATTTGGCAAATAGACAGACAGACAGACGAGCGAGCTAGCACCTTGACTGGACTCAACACGACTTAAGAGAAAGAGATGTCGACATTAAATACTGTGTTGTAAGTTGCAAGTTGAAAGTTGAAAGTTGAAATTTTGACGAACAGTGTGTTGTGTCGAGCAACTGGGCACTTGGGTCGTTCGTTCGTTCGTGTATTCTGGCGCACACAAAATTGTCTTGATGTTGTGATGTGTCATGTCGTGCAATGTCATAGCAACACATTCGTTCTTTCGTTCGCCTGATCGGTGGCCGCCACAAAGAGCAGTTAGTCAGGATTGGCGGTCAAGCACACCGGCAACTTACTGTTTGCTACTTGCTATTTGCTATTTGTGTGTCTATGCACTCGTCATGCATAGACATTTTTGCAACAATGGACAATCATGCCATTGATGATGGATTACATTCGCTCGCTCACTCGCTCTCTCGCTCTTTGGTTCCTTCATTGTCCCGCTTGCAGCTTTCAGACAGCGACCAATAGACGTTTCGTGCACATTCCATCGCCATTGGCATCGAAAGAGGTAGTTGCTAAATTCACAAGTAAGTGAGTGAGTTGTCTGTGTGCAAGTGCAAGTTGTTGTGCTCCGTTATGTCGACGACCAACGACTAAAAGTGTTTTCTGGCGCACGCTATGCTCGTTCGCTCGCTCGTCCGCCGTTCTCTGGTGTTGGGAGTCGACAAGATAATCGAAATAATCGAAGAAAGTTGGAATAGACACACTCGCTTGCTCTTCTGGTGAACTGAACTGAACTGAACCGAACTCGGCTGAGCAGACAAGTAAATCTCGGCAATGAACGAGAGTTACGCTGCGGCCATTGGTTAGCTGAGTAGCTGCCGAGTAGCTTGTCTGCAGCGCCTGGTCTGCACGCTAGCTAACTGCTGCCGGCAAGCAAAATGTTTGCCATAAAGCTCGAGCCAAAGATCCAGATAAAGAGCAACTACTACTGTGAGATCGAGCGATATTGGTTAAGCACAACTTTCAAGCTCAAGCTCAAAGTATTCATCAACAGCAAACAGCAATTCTTCATCGAACTATAATCATATCGAGTGGTGTTGTTGTTGTTGTCGTCGATGTTGTTGTGTTGTCATTGCCGATGCATCGGCAAAATTGCCGGTTGAATGTTGGTCATGTATAAATAGTTTTCTCTTTCTACTCTTCGAGCGCTTCGAACGCTCTTGTGTACGTAATGTACGAATGTGTGTTCGTCATATACCACACACGCAATGTTGACTATGGCTATCATACGCACTCACTCACACTCACTTTTACAATAAGTTGAGTACGAACACAAAAGATTGAGACGAAGAGGAGCGTTCGATTGATACGATCGGCCGTTCGATTCATCTCAATCACAATGCACTGCACTGCACAACACAACACCAATACCTTGACACAGGTGCCACATTCACTAGACTGTGCTCACCCTGCACTTTGGACTAGCTACCGACGACGACGACAACGCCTCTATCGAATGCTTTCAATTGAATGCTACATCGCATGGCGCTATTCAAATGATACCTGACTGCTTGACTGATTGCCTGCCTGACAATGACCACCGTCGTGTTAACTGTTCTTCTCGAGAGAGTGCATTTTCTCCACCATTGGCTCCACCACTTAGCTTGAAAATAAATTAAAGTGAAGAGTTTTAGAGACTATTGCATCTGTTGCTTTTGTCGATGTAAATTGTAACTTTCTCGTTGCTCATGCACTCACTAGTTGAGTGCATGGCAAGAGTTGTTATTATTATCATACATTCATATGCAACTCAATGAACGTTGCTTGAAATTGTTGTGTGCTCGACAGTTACTTTCGTTTCGTCTCATTGTCCACTTTCTGTTTATACACACATTTACGCTTTATTAGACAACATCTGTCATATTCATTCGCATGAGCCTCGCATCATCTTCATTTTCTTGCCAGGTCATTTGTAAGAAATAATAAAGAGATTTTGATTCCAACACTTTTCAAACATCCACTGACGCTCGGGCTAACATCTCCGATATCACATATGACCAGACAGTTCGCACGAGGCTATAGTGAAATGAGGAGACTATTGGCGAGATATAGTTGATCAACTCTCTGACGCATACAAGAACTGTGACGTGATTGGGAATTCAGCAACTGCCAATGGACGAACATAGTCCATAACAAATGCCTATTGGTATCGCCATTGGCGCCTTGAAAGTGAGAACCTAATAACCTATGAACCTGATGGTTTGGGTAGAACATACATACACATACACATACACATACACATACACATACACACACACACACACACACACTCACATAACGAAGGCCGACAGACATACTATAACTTGCAAGATTTCAATTGTAACACATTTCCATTCAATTCGATGCTATTACTTGCACCGTTCACTTATGAAATGATCAAGTTCATTTTGGAGTGACGAATAGAAAAGAATGTGAAGTAATGTGAGTGAGTGAATGAATGAATTGGCTATGATGAATGACTAACAAGTATTCAGTTAGTCAGCCACTTGGGTCACTCATTTTAATTCATTCAATGTTAACGTCGCGGCTCGTTCGTTCATCGTCGTGTATTCAGGTCATTGGAGCCAGTAAGGCCAGCAAGCCATCGTCGTCATCTTGTTGTGGCTCATTCTATTTGGCTAGCAATCTCAAGTAATAGTAGTAGTAGCAATGGACAACGAGATGTTTATTGTCTACAGAGAGGCGCAATACACCTCTCGTCTTTCTATCTGTGAGGTTATTCTTGACTAGCTATCGGTTTTTGTATCAACAACAGTAACAACAAAACAACAACGGCAACAGAATAAATGGCTCTTTGTAGAAATACGAATGAAGCACTATGTGAATTGCATCATCCAAGCTGAACAGAAAACACTTAAAATATCTTAATTACTTGCACTGCTGGTGCTGCTTTTGTTGAGTTGGCGAGATAATGAGTCAGTCAGTCATTCAGTCGGTTATAATCAGCGTCAGGTAAGTGGGTGAATGAATGAATAAGTGAGCGAGTGATTCATAGGTGACCAAAACTTTTCAGTGTCAACGTACATTAAACACATTGAGCATTGCTCAACAGTATTCAATCGTCAGCTTTGATTAAGGTTTCAGGAATAACAATGGCAATAACAGTAACAATAACTGCCTCAACAATGCCAAACGGAACAGCTGAGAGTTGAGTGCCCTTGTTGCTGTCATGTATTGTCTTTGATTGACAGCAGTTGAGCTGAGTTGATATTTGTTAGACATGACAGTTGTTCGCTTCACAATTAACTCTTTAAGACTCGTTAATTCATATGAATTTAACCCATCAATGAACTACTGATGAATTTGAAAGAGGAGAATAGAGATTTGCCAATAGAAGCGAAATGGAATAAAGCAGAGCAAGATGGAAGAGCAAGAGCATAACTTGCAAGAACGAAATCAAAACAAAACAAAAACTTACGGCACAGGAACCTCGACGGGTTTTTTCACAATGATCTCCTTGTACACGGGTACCTTGTATGGTTTAGGATATGGCTTGGGCACGTGCACTATCTTGGGTATGCCGACGGGCACGTATTTGTTCACCTTGTACGGGATCGGCACACCGTACGGTTTGTGCACGGGCACGTGCTTGTATACCGGATACGGGTGATGCTTGAATACGGGCACTGGCACTGACACCGGGTACGGCTTCGGTACCGGAATCGGCTTGGGGATGCTGATCTTTTTCGGTACCGGAATCACCTTTTTCACTGTCTTATAGATGGGCACCTTGACGCTGATGTGCACCGGATGCGGCACGGCCACCGTCTTGGGCACCGGAATGATCTTGGGCACGGGAATAATCTTGGGCACCGGCACCGCCTTTGGTATGTGCACCATCTTGTGGATCACTTTCACCACGGGCGGCTCGTAATGTTTGTGTTTGTGATGATGATGCTCATGGTGCTTGTGATGCTCGTACGCGTTCACGCCCAAGCCCACGCTCATTGCACTCGTGTCGCGGCCGCTGCTCCACGCAGGATTATGCAACGCCGACGAGGCCAACAGTACTATTGCACACGATTTCAGCACGCTCAACATTAGGTTCGTTAACATCATGTTCGATGATCGCTGTCGCTTGAATATGAACTTAGTATTGCTGTTAATAATATTACTTTGGGCTCCAATTATCATTCCAATTGTTGGATTATTGTTGCTGCTGTTCTTGGATAATGCTGTCGTTGATATGGTTGCTGTTGCACTTGGTGCTTGTTGTCGATGTTCGATGTTGCTGTTGTTGTTGATGTTTGTGTTCGTGAATGCTGTCGAATTGTTGGCAATTAAAGGCAAAGTGCAAGTGTTGTGAAAGTGACACACGCGTCGACGTGCATCTCTGTCGACTCTCGATATTACTGTTCGTCCAACACTGTTGTTAGTGCTGGTATTCGAACGTTTGTGAGCAACCCAATCACAGCCTCTGATGATGTTTCTATTACTATAATCATAATTATTATTATTATTGCCGATGTTGATGTCTGAAGCGTTTTCCGAATTCCGAATCAACGACGTTTGTCGCTGTAGTTTATAATTCGTCATCATCCTTACATCATTTCGCTTGTGTTCATCGCAATTCGCGAACAACAATGCCGACGACATGTTGCTGGCTTGATTATATCTTTTGAACCACTATATTGATTGCTTGATTGTTTTTGATTATTCTACGATTGTTTCTATGAAAAATCACAACAATTATCCTCTATTTGATTGATCTTTTTGCGTAGGTCACAGATTTCATCAGAATGTTTGTTCAAAAGTCAAGTCGAGAATAGAAATTCTTCGCATCAAAATTCTCATCAAGAAATTGCTCGAGGCTATCGAGCTGGCAATATTGAGCTGAATTGTAACGATGCAATGTAATGTTGCGACCATGAAAATGACGGTCAAGGTGTTCACGCCAACGTATCTCTAGCTTGAGCTATAGTTGATGTGTTGAGTTTATGAGCGGATGTTATGCTGGCTTGTGTTTAAAACTCTTAAGCTAAACTTTTTATGATACGAAATTCTTCAATATTCGATTAATTCGAATATTGATGGTTTGGATTTTCGATGAAACCAAAATGGATTGTATGACCAATCGAGCGAATATCTCAATCACTTGTGAATTTCTGAGCTCAATGCTAAACTTTAATAAACTTTTCAATAAATTTGTTGCTTGCTTATGACTCGCGTATGGTTGTTGTTGTTATTGTTGAATGTTAATTCGCACTGCTTAGATGTCGATAAGATGTTGGAGAGCTGAAGGGAGAAGAAGTTTATGTTGATATCGACAGCGACGCTGCTGAATGAACTGACGTGGATTGACATTTGTCAAGTTTATTCGTTGTGGTGTGTTTGTTTTGTAGTTACACTTGTCTCTAGTGCCTCTAGAACTGTTAATGCTGCTGCTGCTACAACAACAACAACAACAACAGCAACAACAAGTAGTAATAGTGTGATGTGTGATTGTAACTGTTGGGCACGAAAGCATCCCCCAATGTTGCTGCTGTTGATTTGTTTGTTCAGTGCAACAACAGTGTCAGGAAGTGTGCTTGGCGTGGGCGACTTTCAACTAAGCTTACTTCGTGACAATAATTCTTTTAATGTATGTGTGTAAAATCAATAACTAACTTACTGATTGATTGACTGACTAACTAACTAACTGGCTGGTATCGGCGGAAGGAAGTCAAAGCTACAACTACAAACACTACAAGTTGACTGTGACTTTTGATTGTAAAGTAGTTGAAGTTAAAGTTTGAGCTTGGAAGCTTGGAATCTTGCAAGTTGAGGTTGAGCCTCAGCGACAACAAACCAACAGCTAACTATGCAATTGCAAACTATTAATGGGAGTAGATCAAGCTGTTGCGAATGAGCGAGCGACTGTGAGTATGTGCGTAGCCCAACGATATAATCAAAGTATGATATTTCTCATACAGCTGTATGTCGATGACGGCTATCGGTTACTGTTACATCCGCTTGTGATAATCACACATAAAAAAGATGACGAATGAGCAATTAGTTCTCGTTACTCCGTTTGCTATTGACGATTTGGCCTTGCTATTGCTCTTTCCTCACCTCAAGCTGACTTGAGGAGTGAAGTACAACACAGATTGACTTGTAGTTGTTGTTGCTCAACAACATCAGCAACAATTGACGACGACGATGACGGTGACAATGATGCCAACGTAAGAAAGAAAGATGTCGAAAATGAATATTAGTGTGTTGCAACTTATGAGTCTCTGTTGTATCGTTGACTACATGCGCTACTTGTTGTTGTTGTTCGTTCCTTAGTCACTTAGTCCGTCCGCCTTGTCTGTCATTTGGCGTGTCTGTAGAACTGTCTTCTGTCACAGTGTGGCGATTGGTTGGCGATGAAAATTATTGACTAAGAAATTCCTCCACACACTTTGCTCACAATCACACTTATTGTTATGAAGGCATAAATAACGATCGCAACAAATAACTAGCGGCTAGAGCTAGACTAATGATACGACGATCAAGCTAAATGGCTAATAGGTGTGTGTGTGTGTGTGTGCGTGTATGTGATCTGCTACTTGTTACACTTCGGCTCTTCGTTTATTCGAATGACTCAAAATCACTGACTGACTGACTAAACTTCAACCAGCTAACGTTGAGTCTAACAACTTGTGAGAACTTTGAGACGCTGAGTTACGTAACTCAACTCACAAGCTCAACTAAAGTTGTTCAAACTTCAACAAAGTTCGACTAACACCAAGCTTAGTAACTTTGAGGTGAGTCAAAGTCTCAAGAATTAGCCGTCACACGATTGACGACAATTGCAAGAATAAGAAGTTGAGCGAGCGACTCAACTCACTCCATTCCGCCACACAAGCCATATAAGCTCAAGTTATAAGTACAAAAGCGAGCAGTATACGCTCAAACTCTAGGCGAATGATGCGGCTAGCGGACGGACGGACAACCGGCCGGCCAGCCGGTGCCTGTATCTGTAAGACCGCGAAAATTTCACCAAGCTTGTACTCCGAGCCATCAGAGCTCCTACTCTGCTTTACTCTTTCTTTCTATTTGTCACTCTCTCACTCGCTTACTCTCTCGCTCAGATCTAGCGGCTCGATAAAAGTTGGTCTAAAGTGTACAACAGCAACACAGATGATGAAACTTTCCTCGACAACAATGCAAAAATGAAAACATGAAAGGATGAATACATCTGACGCTTTTAACATCAGTTGCACTGCGGCGTCACACACACACACAATTGTTCTGCTGGTGCACGGCAACAATTACGATATGTATGCTCATCATTGCATATTGTCGTCGAAGTCAATGTTCGATGGACATTCAATCATTCTGTTCGATTCATTGGCACACAATCGATGCTCATCGAGCGATCGAACGAACGAATGAAATTTCACTTGTCGCCTATTCATTTGTTGCCAACCACTCATTCTGGATTCATTCGTACAATTGTTGCAGCAGCAGCAGCAGAAAGTGACAAACGAGCCATTGATTCATTCTCTCTTGTTTTCTGGGCGGCCAGACAGACGACCACTTTCAATTCATCTGACGGCCATTCTCGCGGTGTCTGCTTTTCTCTCGAGATGTGTAGATGTATTGAAGCATTCGTGATGATGTGGACCTTCTTTTCTTCTCGCTCATTTCTATTATTCTTTTGAATCGTTCAATTTTTTATTATTATATATATTTCATTGTTTATTCACGCCAAGGCAATTCAATCTTGATGGCTGACTCAACCAGCAGCAGCAGCTATCGGGATTGATGTTTCACGTGATATTGTGCCACTGTGTGTATGCATACACAACTTCTTGCTGTGACTGTTTTTCTCAGCAAAGGTCAATGGTTAACATTTATTCCAAGCTGCGAGCAACGGGTTAGAGTGACACCTTTTTAGAGTTTAATGTTACTCCATTACAAGCTTTAGCTTTAGCTTCTTCAAGTAGGATAGAAAGCAATTGAGTGCTGCCCTATCAACAATTTGTAATGCTTCCATCTGCTGGCCATGCCGCCATTAAATACTAGCTCAGGGTGCGTCTGCCACTGATGTGCTTCAATGTGTTTGCTGTTTCTATGATTGTAATTGTGACTGAGATCGTTACTTGTGGGCCATTTGTTTATAAACATTGTCGTATGCCGGCACATTCAAGCACAAGTTGGCTAGTCGCTTCTCACCATGAGCATCGATATCGTTGCTCAGGTCCGACTGTAGAGTCAGCCAGGTGGTACTCTTCACTATTGAGTGAATGACTTCGATGGCCACCGTATCAAGTCAAACATTTGTCATTGGTCGTTTATCGCTCGTATCGCCATTTGATACATCCAATGCATCCACTACATTCACTACCGCACACATACACACGCTTGTCACCTGCTGCTGTATCACCATAGAGCAGCTTATCAATAAACAATACATTGATAATTCAGGTAGAGAGCAAGCCGAGAGCACACACATTCTATAAAAGTATGCAAATGGTAGAAAGTTTTGCACGATATTATGGTCGCATATTAACGCTTGATTGCGACATACGCTCATGGGTGAGTGAGTTAGTGAGTACGACAACCGTAAACATTATTGACCGGTAGACGATCATGGTGGTCTATCCGAAAGCAATGAGCAGTTGCCTCAAATTGAGCCAGGAACTGTTGCTCACTTGACGCATGAGTAAACTGGCTGCTTATTGCCGGCGTTGAAGCTATGAGAGGCTGCAAAAAGTTGTTAAATCGTTCGGTAAAAGCAATTGCCGGCGGTATTGCAAATTGGCAACATTTGGATGCCACACTCGCCATTCAACTGACATACGAACGCTGCTCGATCAATTGACAATCGATTGGCCAAACAACCTGCACTGTTTGCCACTAACCGATGGCCAATCGGCACGACACTCAAGCTCTGTTTCTGCTGGTCTTTTTTTCTTATTGCCAATGCTAGTTATGAGTGACACTTGTTGTGCTATGTTGCTACCGTTCCATGTTGTTGTTGTTGTTATCGTTGTTTTGTGTTGCGTTGGGTGCTTCGATTAACACACCGACACCCAGACGTTGAGCGACTAGCAAGTGTAACTGTACCACACTTACTTTCACTCACTTCCATCGATGTCGGAATCACTGGCGAACTAACTTGAACCGAGCCAAACCGAAGCAAATCTGAATCGACGAACTGATCGCCCACTATGACACTCGTCTGCTGTCTTCCGCTTGCTTCCTGTTTGACATCGGGCACTTTAGGAACTTTTCATCAAGAGAGCGGCGGCAGAAAGAAGGAGCCAGCTCGCTTGGCTGTTGTGACAAGTGTAAAATGCTAACACATGAATGCAACATATTGTGTTACTTGAAGAACATTTTCAAAGAAAATAAAAAAGGAAAGAGAGAATCGAAAAAAGATAGTACGATTCATGATTATTGACGCCACACACACTTACACTTTGTTGGCGAACATTTTGTTTGTCTTGTTCATTCATTCATTTCATTTGTTCATCCAACAGACGACAGTTAGTTTGTGTGACACCTGTCTGTTGTATGCTGGCGATGCTGTTGCTTTTGCTGGTGTCACAATGCTCATTTTGTCCATATCTTATTGTATATTGCTATTGCTATTGCTGGGAGACAATTACTAATGCCAATGGCAACAACACACGACCGCCGCTTGAATTGTTATCGTGTTGTCTGGCATTCGGGCCACATGTAAGCCACAGTATAAGCGCCAATGGCCACTTGTAATGAATGAAGCAGAACTCTTGAACGATTCTTGAAATGAGCTAAAATGAATTGAAATGAAACGATATTGATGTGGCACAGTAGGAACTTGTATGGGGAAAGTATTATTTTATTTTTTATCCAAGTCGTTGATGCTGTCGTTGCTGGTGCCGATGCCGATGCAATGGCATGAATAGGGCTAACAATATGTGTGAAGTAAGAGTTAGTCTGCATGTGCCAGACCAATGAACCGGCACAATGCATCATAAAATCACGAAATGAAATAAAATGGTAATTTCAACGCAATGATGCACTGGCCGCCAGTCCATCTTTGCGTCCAGTGATCGACCATTAACGACACAAACGAGCCGACTGTAGAGCGAGCTCTCGTGAGGCGAGCCTCGTCGAGGTGTTACACAGAGAACGCACACATATACACGCATGCTGCACAATACACCTGTAAAAATAGTATGGCAAATGTGCATCGACCATATGCACTTGATGCCACTCTTCATTGTCATTGTTCTGCTCTCCTCTTCGTTCACTCTCACAGTGCACTAGAGTGTGCAACAGGTCATAATTGAACTTGCAAGGTATCGCACACACACACACACGCAATTCTCAACTTGTTACGCACAGAACGTAAATGGAGAAAGAGAGATATGGACGACAACAAAATCAAGCATCGAGCGAACAAGAGAGTTGCTGCTGAAGGTTCGTTTGTTTGATTGTGACCAATGATGATTATGATGATGAAAGTTACTGCTACCTCGAACTTTGCCACTATGACTATGGCTACGATAAACCTGATGACAGCTAAGAGCGAGCTAATGATTGTCAACGAAGATCGGCGTCAGCACAACGACATCAACGACAACAGCATTCGAATCGATAGCGGTTTACAGTTGTATATAGATTTTTTCTCTCTTCTAATATTTTTATTGTTTGTTCACCTTTTTTCCTCTTCGTCACATCGTATTGCATCACATAGCACAGGATCGCATTGCATCGCAACATAGCAAAGTGTTCATTGAGTATATGCTGCTATTGTAGCGTAACAAATCAACAACAATGTCAACTAGCTGAGTCGCTGTTGAGAACATAATATGATTTAAAGTTTTGTCACTCATTGTGAGCCAGGTGAGAGAGAAAGAGCCACTCGTGTCGTCATCATGTATCGAGTGACACACTCACCATACTCACTCACTCACTCACCAAACTTGATCGCTGATCAAGAGATATTGAATGATTGTATGATCATTTGTCATCGGTCGGTCGTCCGACGACGAATCTATTTGGCCAAAAGGTGAGCCAGCGGTTGAGTCACTCAGTGAAACAGCCAATAAGCCAGAGCCCACGTTCGCATCTAAACCAATGGCCAAATCAAACATGATTTGGATTTTGATATGGATTTGGATTTTTGTTCAGGATAAGCACATTGAGCACACTGAACACACACACTCACACTGACATATGAGCATGATATTGACTGACTAACCGCAACACTGATTCGATTGTGAAGCAAAACGACTATCGTCAACTAACTGTGTCATCTTGTGAACATCTTTCACTGACACCTCACTCCTTTGGCTTTGACATAATACAAGAAATATTGTGAATGAATGATGAGCGCACAAATCACGATGAGAAAAATGAAGCCAACAACAATCGAACTCACAAATGGCATACACAAATGACGACGACCACGATTGTGTTACACATTACAGTACAGTGCTTGTATTACGCTTGAAGTAAGTTATGTGAATTGAGTGCCGCTGCTGTTGTTGTTATCATGAACAACAATTTTGATACTTTTGTCAAAGAACTTGTTGCTTTTGAAAGTATACTCGCTAAAGAAAGCGACTTTCTCAATTGTTAGCTTTAATGTGTATCAATGAGATGTGTGTAGAGAAAGAGAGTATGTGAATCACTTGACTTGACGCATTTTTCTCGAGGCCTGCATAAATGCAATACAAAATATAATTGCAAGTCCAAGGAACGAGCCGGACGTCAGGTGATGATTGTAAATGCTCCATGACAATATGATTGCAATCAATTGACGCGACGTCATTATGAGTGTAAATACAACGGGACCAAACTCTTTGATCGTGCAATAGACAAACAATTGGCCAGTGGCAGATGTCACCGACATCAGCACGCAATCAAACAAGAGATTCGGCGACAACAGCAATAGCTTGAAGCCGGGCTCCAGCTGATCCAGGCGAACCAACGATGTTAGTGTCAACAGAATGGAGTAGAAATTCGACGCCGCCATCATTTGCCATTGAGTGACGCGGTAACGCTTGAACAGGCTGCTTTGCCAATTGGACGTGAACGAATCGAACGCCAAATACAGGCCCAATATTGTAAGTCCACTCGCCAAGCTTGTGCTCACAGCACTGGCATTAACGGCATGATGTTTGTGGTTCGTGGAAGCTGAAGTGGCGGCATCGTCGTGTGACGTCCACAAGAATATGGTCACACCACAGGATATACCCAAGGCGCACAAATAATCGAATGCTGTGTAACGCTGTCTTGAGATCAATTTCGACATTAGCATCACAGGTATGAGTTTGCATGCTTTTGAAAGCACTTGGGTGGGAAAATTGACATATTTCAGCGCCTCGTATTGACACCAGCTACTCAATATGTTGGACAGCGAACTATAGACATACTCGTATAATGGGGCTTGCGGTCGCGTGTCTGACCGACCATCACGCAGTTCATGGCGCCCGCGCGCACACGTAACCATTGCAATGACGGCCACCACAAACGCCGCCAATCGATTGATGAACACCAAGAATTGTGAATCGTGGAATACAATCTCACGATATGGGCCCATGAGTACGGTTGACATTTCAACGCCCGGTCCATCGGATTTCACAACACTGTCCGATGCTAAATGTCCAATCGTAACCGATGACTGTGCGCTACCGTTGCTGACGTCTATAGTGTACTTGAATTGAGCCAGATCAGCGCGAGTTAAATTGTGATTAGGCACATGATATTTGGTGGTCATAATCTTTTCCTGCAATACGCCCCACGTGAGGTACGATATTTGCAGACCGAGGAAGTAGCATAAAAACAGAGGGAGACGGTCTGCGCTTAAAGATGTCGAGGCTAGTTTATTGCTACCGCTGTTGGCACTGGCAAGTGATCGACTTGTTCCACGACCGATTGGTGACACGTCTATGAGTGGCTGCATAGAATATTTAGCTTCCTGACCAGCAGCCGACCTAGCGGCAGTATGTCCATTCTCGCCACCACTGTAATCATCGTAATCTGACTGTTGCTGTGGAAACTTTTGACCGTAACCGTAGACGAACCAGCGAAAGAGTAACGAAGTTTGTATACAGTTGGGACACAGGCGCCATCGAACGGTGAGGACCATAAATGCAATAGGCACAAGGACTATCGTGTAAGACAATATGTTTAGTATGAGACGTTCGAACCAAGTTGTGTCGTGCACCGCATCAACGACATCAAAGGTGAGATTCATCGTTTCTGGAAGTATAAGTTTTGTGATCGCTCTCTTTGCTTCGATTGTGTTTCGTTTCAACCATTATCGATATTCCAGTTTGCAATATAACGTAATAATAATGGCCTGTTAAGCTCGGCGGCTAATTGTTTTATTACATGGTAGAAGTTTAATGATAACGATAATAAATAAATTTGGGTCGATTCAACGACACACGTCGATCACTGCTGGCAAACCAAAGCGATTGTCGCGAAGGCTACGAAAAGCTTACGTGGACCTAAAATGTAAACATAACGCAGGCCGCCGCGCTTTCCGTCACACAGCCACGATCAGCTGTTTTCGTAAACTTGTTCTTCCTCGTTCCATTCATTGGCATGTTGCTGTGCATTCGGCTCGCTGCCCGGATTCTTAATATTAATATTTGATTGGTTTTGGTTTCGTTTTCGTTCAAGACGAGATTCTAGACTCTCGCTTTGGCTTCGTAATTTTATTGGTACGTACTTGCCATACGTGAACATGTCGCCCCGCAAACCAAACGATGACCAATTGGCCAATCGCGAGCGCGCCGACTCGTCCAGACACGGCGACAACTTTTGACGTAGATCTCTCAACATAAAATCCACAATGTTCGCTTTTAGACTATAATCACACCACAGCTTTTTCATGGAGGAGATCAGCTCATCGGCGGCCCCACCGTCGTAGATCCAACCCTCGGGAAAGTGTGTGTCGTCATAGGAACAATCAAACAATATGAGAGGCAACGGACTGGCCATTGTATAATGTGGTTTGGCCGGCACTCGCTCAATGTCAAGCAAATCGCGCATAATCTCTGGCTCCTCGAGTTTCATACCGACCAACAACACAATTGACATTATGCAACGTATCTGGTGATACAGAAATCCTTGACCTGTGATGATCATTCGACACATGGCCGATTCTTGCAAATTGGTGATATCACTTTCAATTTTGGCTGAATATACCGTTCTCAGGTGACTTACCACACCGCCCTTCAAATCGAATGTACACAAATTGCGAAAGTCATGATGACCGATCAAATATTCGACAGCGCGTGACATTGATGTTATGCACAAATTCCCGCGTGGAAATATATAATAATAGGATCGACTTTTACAATCGAATCGTGAAGAGAATTCACGCTTGCAAGGAGCCCACGCAATCGCTCTGATATCTTTTGGCAAAACCCGATTCAAAATACCCACGTAATTGATATCCTTTATCTCGCTGTTGGCTACGTTCATTTCCCCTGGCCTCTGTGACTGTCGTGGCTCATAATCTTCCGGTGTGAACAGTCCAAGAGTGTTTTGTTCGTCCGTCAACAAAGACCGAACGTCCAGAGACACCACTTGACCGTACGACGAAACGCCTTTGTCAGTGCGACCGCATCGTTGGAAATTGGCTTCTTGTCGCGACTTGATCATGCACGTTTTGATCAGTGCCTCAAACAAATGATGCTCAATGGTATTTTGCGAATGAATTTGTGACGCCAAACCATCATAATCCCAGCCAAGATACAATAATTTCAAAGCAATGTGACGCCGTTTGAAAGGCTTATGGTTGAACACTCTGAGTTTGGATTTTTTGGCCGGTGTCGCCAAGGAACTGGCCGAGTGGGCGGAATCATCAACAGACATCTGAAGTGGTTGGCTTGTATTTTGTTGGCTATTTAGAATGTTTTAACAAAAATGATTTCTATAACGAACACATGTCAATCGATAAAAACAAACTATCGAACACATGGAATTTGGCCCTCACGCTTTTCATGCCTGAAATCGCATTCTAATTTGGCGCGCCACATGACGAAATTCGAATTTATAGAATCTCAAATCTCTAATACTTTTTGTACAAAGTTTACAAAGTACTTTTGGTCTTCACTCAAAATTACTCTATGTAACATCTTTTAACACACTTGTCTTGTGTGAATATAGATAGCAATGTAACCAGCTAGAACTGTAATTAAACACTAGAACATGAATCTAGACAACATTGATTGGATTATCATGTCAAGAGGAGCTCTGGTTATTCTCGTTGATTATGAGATTAACTAGATTCTTTTCAACTCTCAGATTTTAATGAGCATATTATCACTAATCAAATGCAATACTTAAAACATGTGATAGTATTTTGACAATACTTATAGCAACAACTAATTATCCGTTGATCAAATGTGCTCTCGAATATATCTATGGGCTATTGGATTTTGATTTGAAAATGTATTCGTTGTGTGGGTTTTGCTGCGATTGATTCGTATCCAGACTCGTTTTTAATTGTTTTCAGGTTCCTGAACGAAAAAGGTACAATAAATGTTGACTCACCATTGAAGATTTTACAAGGGTCAATGTGATAAAGAATAGAATATATACATATACATATATACATCCCATATATACATATATATACATGAGATGGAACATACCGTGTAAACGTTTCCGTTTTTACTGTAGAATGTAACCTTGACTTCGCGAGCATGTCCGGTTCTTTGATCGAATGTGTTACAGGTTCTATATGGCGGTATATAGATGTGTAGGCTGGCGGCAGTTTCCATGTGGCTATTAAAGAATCGAATAATTCAATATCCGTCGGGTTAATATAAAGCAACTGGTTAAGAATAATTGACCAGCGCTATCATCAATATAAAACTTACCTGGGATTCTCAACTCGATGCAATCCAACTTGATCTGTCATGTGATAAAAATAAATAATCAATTCATCAGAAATTTGATCAAATGCTTGGATTGAAACTTGATAATTAGAGCCAAATATTACCGTTGATGTATGTGACTTCGTTGGTGCTAAGATTATTCTCACTAGTCAGTTTCATCTCCTCAACTTCATCCTCGTCTTTGTTGATTTTTTCTGGCCAAGCAAATTGTGTTTCTTTGAGTGTTCCATCGATCACCTGCATTACGGTAAGAACAATAGATGGACATTAAGTTATACACGTGATCAAATATGATAATTTTCAATATAATTTGAGAGTTAATGCTTCCCTTCATAAAACAATGTGAACCAGAATGATCGTGAATGCTGCTTCCTTGACCTGATAATTGACAAATCAAATATCGAAATAAGTTTTTGAAATTTTAGATGATTTTAGATTGAGATGAGTCTAGAAAGCACCACAGTAGCAACTCATACCTTCGACCCAGTTGAGTATCATTATGTTGTACTTTTCGTGATCTTCCACCAAGTTTCGTGTGTAACTAAGTTTGTTCGCAACATTCATAATTAGTATCAGTGACATTTACTCTATTATTTGTTCATTCGAATGGAATAGATCAAGCCAATGATATTGACTTAAAGGACTAACCGAAATCTGTCGTAATGGGCGAACTTTTTCCAATCTTGCGGATTGGATTTGTAGCTAGTAAGAAGTTTCTTCAAGTAATCAATATCGACTCGATCCTCTTGGAATATTGAACGAATTTCAGCCAATAAATCGTCGAATGTCACTGCTGACTGAAAAGTTTTCGCGGGAATCTTTGCGCTGAGAGCTTGCGAACCGTTAGGCTCTTGCGATTCGTACCGATCCGGCAAACTTTTGATCGCCTGGCACACTTGCTTTAGTTGGGGTTGTTGTGATGCGTCCATAATCGAGCGTGAAACTTACTTCTTAGACTTAGGCTCGAGAAATTTAGCTAGCGAAGGTCAGCAAGCTGATTCCTTGTTTGTTTTGAATTTGAGTCTATTCGTTTGTTAGAGCGTTCAAGCTTAGCAATTGAATTTAGAGAGCTTGAAGATCGATTGGCTTAATCAAATTTTCCAATTCTCCTTTGTTATCAACAATCAATCAAGATCATATCAACAAATCGATAAACTCAATTCTTGCTCTACATTCATTTCTTGGCGCAAAATCGCCCATCGCGTCACATTGTCAAGTGTCATCATGAGCAAAGCAAAGCATAACACTCCAATCACTTGACAGCAATCTCAATTGATTATCACAACAGCAGTAACACGACAACAAAGGACAGGACGATTGATTCCAGATTCATCGATCTGATGAGCGACATTGCTATCGTCTTTCGATTGATTGGCATTTCTCTAGCTCACCAGCTTTGTTCTTTAACTTGATATTTATCACCAAACGTTTGGCTTAGCAACAAAATAAAGCGTAACCGATCAAGACACAACAGTCTCTATCGAAAAATGAACACAAGTTTTCGTCGAGTGAATAGTTTTTATCGCCTCTCTATTTTTTAACCAACGTAAACACACAAACGTAAACAAGTGGGTGGCTGATGCATCGAGCGATACAAGATGGATTTGTATGATGCACCTTGCAATGGAAATGGCAACATCATAATGTGGCATTGATGCTGGACTGGGACAGGTTTGATTGGCCGCCGCCAGACAGCGCTACAGTCTATGTGAGTGGTCCAGTGAGAACGACACTGTTGCGTCGAACTATCAAACCCACATCATGATTTTATTCATCTCTACACTAGAGAACAACACAACAAACAGTGTGCCTGCTTTCGTCAGCCAATGATTTGAGATTGAACGTTTGGGCAGTGCCACACTAACACTGACATCAACAACACCAACACTAGCAGCACACTACGCTAACACTGTGCACTGTAGAATGGTAGTAGCTGCCAACACCAATGCACAACAGGTGTAGCCAGCAGCAGGCCTGCTTCTCTAGCTCGAAGCCTGCCTGGATGCTTTGCAAAGCACACTAACACACATGCAGCGAGTATCGAAGCCGCATGACGTGAGCTCGCAAGGAACTTGTGTGTTGTTGTGTTGTGTGAGTCAAATTAGTGTGCCGATTCGCAGCAAATGCAACAAATGGCATTGGCATTGGACACACACACGCACACACACACACACACACACGGGCAGACACACATTTGCAGGATGAAGCAACTAACGAGAGAAATGGAAATGATCGTCGTCTTTACAAAGCGATGCCGTCAGTAATAGCAGCATTTTTCCTCGATTCCATCCGGCCTAATCAATAATCAATAACCTATCGATTTGTAGGGATCGTGTTGCAACAGATTTAACTATTCGAGATTATAGCCCTCTACGTTGCATCATTATTCGCAATTGAGCAAGCTGGCGAGAAAGCTAGCCCTAACATCAGCAACAACAAAACCAACGAATCAAATATTAAGCCATGGTTGTGTCATAGGACAGAAGAAGATAGTAACCTCTTTTCTCCATTTTACTTTGTCAATGTTTCTATATTGTTTAAATATTGACTGCTCGAAATAATCAGCTCCATCATTATGTTACAATCTGGTAGAGCGGCGCCTAATAGTAACAATATTACTAATTGTAACAGCAACAACAATGGCAACGGCAACAGCAATAGTGTTGATACAGCCAGCACTACCCACAATCATATTAGAAATAGCAGCAATCAATACATATCAATCAAGAGCAAGGTGAGTGATCTCTCATTGATTTTATCTATTATTTAATTGAGTCGATTGCAATGGAGCCAAATATGCAATGAGAAAGCTTAACAAGACGTCTTGACATGTGAAAACACAAACTAATCATAATCCAAATGTTGCCTCTCACTTGCACCCTGACGCTGCTCCCACAGATTGGTGTCGAATTTCGACGTTACGCGCTACGATGCAACGAAATTGCAAATTTCGACGATTTTTACAAAAAAATAGAGAAAATACACCAACTTAATGACATTCCTTTTGTTATATTCTACACCGACCAAGAGAATTCATTGTTGCCCATCAACAACAATGAAAATTTGGCCAAAGCCATAAGCTCAGTGTCAACGCACCCGGTGTGCACATCGACCAACAAACATTCCCATTCACATCATCCAACTAACCATCAGCATCATCAGCAGCAGCAACATTCTTACCAACATCATTCAACAACGTATCAGCAACAGCAGCAACACACAAGACCCTTTCTTAAATTGTTCATCGAGAAGAAGGGCGTATTTGTGGATCTTTCATTGTACAATGGAAGCTTAACAAACAAAAAGAAACACTTTAGAGGATTGTCTAATCTCATTTCGAACGCCGACGTATCGAGTCGCAATCGTCCATCGATCGGAATGCCTGAAGATTTTCGTCAAGTGTCATCGATCATCGACGTCGATGTGGTGCCCGAAACTTGCAGGCGCGTTCGATTAGTCAAGCACGGCTCCGACAAACCGCTCGGTTTCTACATACGTGATGGCACATCGATACGTGTCACATCGCAGGGTCTCGAGAAAGTCTCCGGCATCTTCATCAGTCGCTTAGTGCCCGGAGGACTAGCCGAAAGTACCGGTCTGCTGGCGGTGAACGACGAGGTGCTCGAAGTGAATGGTATCGAAGTGACACACGGCAAAACATTAGATCAGGTCACCGATATGATGGTTGCCAATTCATCCAATTTAATCATCACCATTAGGCCCGCATGCCAACAACAGGCCTATCCTTATGTGGTCAATAATGCACAACAGTTTGACACATCAACTGCCGGTTCGGCCAGCGACGATCACGACGAAGACGACGAAGTCATCAACCATCTAGACAAACTTTGATCTTCTTCCTCGTTATTATATTTAATTGGAATATTGATTTTGTAATTGAGCACACCAACATTACAACATAGACAACGAAACAAAGGTTTAGTATGAGAACGTTGTAAGGAACAACAATGTAAGATGATGATCAACAGCAACGGCAATTTTTGCAATCAAAGAAACTCGTAGTATTATTATTTTCGACGCCGATTCTTGTTTACCTAGATCCTTTCTAATCACCTTCGAAGCAATCAATCAACTATTATTTTTGGCCCATCTCTAATGTGGCCCACTATGACGTTTGTACATATATCATCGGTGAACGTAATGGCACGCATAATTCCCTAGTTTTTTGAATGACACACTAGAGTTTTGAATGAGGCAGCAAATTCATACAGTGAAATCTTTTCAATTTTTATAAATTAAATTCAAAAAATCTTACACACGCACACGACAACAGTTGCGCAATCTATCTATACATCTAATTAAAGTGATAATGTTGATTAGTTTAACTTCGGGGATAAGGTTTTTTCAAAAATATACAATCTCCCATGGGACTTGTATAGATGGGTGTTCGCTTGTAGTGCTCTATTAAATCGTCGAGTGTGGAGAACTTTCGCTGTCCGATACAAAACATACCGTCCGCATAATGTACTCTGAAATGTTTGTTACGAACGGGCGCTTTCAGGGACACTGAAAAGTCGCCTGCGCTTGTTTCAGAGTTCCTGATGAGGAAATCTCCATCAATGGCATAAGCATTAAGTAGCTGATCGCATTGCATGCGCGACATCCGTCCATGATACCAGACTTTTTCGCGCAATTTGAGCGCCACCTCGAGTTGGCTTGCTAAACTGTTGACCTGGGCTGTTGCTTCATTGTTGATACTATTAACATCAGTTAAATGATCATTATGAGGATTGTTAGTGTGAAAATGTTCATTGCCTGGAGATTGATTCGCGGCAAACTGGTTGTTTGCGGCTTTCCCTACCGGCGACTCCGATGACCAGTTGCGGGCTGATTTCATGCCAGGCACCATTTCCACGTAATTCTTTGGCACGAGACCGATTTCGCCCAATTGATTGCATGCTCGCCACCAATCGGGATCGTTGAGCGGTTCCTCGATGATGTCAAGGTATTCGTCTTTTTCGAAGCTCAACTCTTCGTCGTTCTGAGATTGAAACGAATACAGGGCAACTACGACATGTAAAATACTGGAAGTGTCATAGGCAGCTGTACGACCGCCACCAGTAGCAACCGTCAAACCTTTATCTGATGACAATTGACATGACGATTGATCGGGCGACAATTCCGACAAAAAGTCAACAGCTGGCAAAAGATTATTGTTGCCAATATTTTTGGGATTTTTGAATGCATTGATGGTGGTTGGACAGTTGGCGGTGGTTGTGGTGGCGATGGCGGTCTCAGATCGTATTGAATCCTGAGGATTGGCTATAATCTGTTGTTGCTGGTCATCTATTTCTATGACATAATTCGATGGAAACCAACCGATGGCGCCCGAAATTTCACCTTTCCACCAGCCATCGCTAGACTTTTCCAATACACGAATTGTGGTGCCTTTGGCAAGCGACAATTCGTCCGTTTGTTGAGCTTTGTAATTGTAACGAACCGTGGCATATGATTTGCATAATTCTGTTGACACGGCTGGCTGCTGTTGCTGTTGGATGCCGCTGCTGTCCAACTTGTTGGCGCTAGCTGATGGCATGGATTCATGATTAATGGCATCTGAAGTGTTCATCTGTGATTTGTTGTTAATTTTGTTGCTATTACCGTTATTGTTATTGAATATTGGCCCAAGTTCCTTAACTAGTAGATCACTATTTGACTGAGGTTGTGACTGAGGTTTCGAACAATCAATCGAAACCTCAGTTGTTGTTGTTGATAACAATTTCGTTGGTTTAGTCGTGGTAGAATCTTGCTTAGCAAACAACAATGATGCTGACGATGATGTCGGAGAATTGTCCGAGTGAGTTGGTTTTTTGCGCGTATTAACACTTATACCTCGCTTGATGCTGTCAAACAAAGATTGTTTCTCTTTTTTCACGTAATTGCTGGGCACAAAACCCGTCTGACCTGACGAATTTATGACTTTCCACCAGTGTTTGCTGTCATCTATCAGCGACAATCGTTCTCCCTTTTTGATGCTCAACTCTTGCGGTCCTTGTGATTGGTAATCGTATTTAGCCACTACAAACGTTGACGACGACGACGAGGTGGAACCGTCATCGCTCGATGAGACATGACTTTGTTGATGTTTCGACGATGTTGTGCTGGCCTTGTTTAACGACGGTGTATGCTTTAGTCCTAGCCTAGAGTTGAGCATCGTCGCGTTTAGGGAGCGCAAATGATGATAATAATGATTATGACTATCCTTGTATTAACTTGCCTGTTTGTTAATTCACAGTGTTTCATAAATGATTCCGATGACGATAACAATAATAATAATAATGACACTCGTTTTTTGTGACTATGATACGTCGCACGACGTTTAGTATCGGCGGCGAAGACGTTGGTTCGAAGTCCAAGATGTAATCATCGGAAAGCGCAGGTAATGATAGTGTGGCGAGACCGTATGTTTATTGCACTCGGTTCGTTCGTTCGCCAGCTCGAACTCCGCTGTTATTTGATATAACCTTGATATTCGGTTGGGTATTTCCCGATGAGACTAAAACATGGATACCGCGCTGATGATAAGTACCAACACCTCATGCTCGTTAACTGATAATGTCGTCATCATTGGTTTGTTTGTTTAACGAATAATTTTCGATGGGTGATTGTTGTGATTGTGATTGACTATGCAATTGTGCAATGATAATATATATGCTGCTCCTGGGTGGCCAAGATGGACAATGACAATGGTCATGGATATTGGCGATTAGTGTATCGAATAATAATGATAATACTCATCATCATTATACGATGATGGTACAAAATTCCCAATTATTTTGCAAGCTGTCAGCATCTGTATCCAGGTCATTAAGTCAACATTTGTGGTTTCAGCATATTTGACTCACAGTTGGACTTTCGTACCAGCAGCATAAGTAATCTAACATCAGCACAGACAATTTTGAATGGATATAGTCCTGCAGGATTTGTGCAGGACTTCCCTTGCATGAGCGTGAACCTTGCGCATGAGCGGCAAGTTCGACGAACTGGCCTCAGAGAAAAAAGAACGCACTAACACACGCATGAGCCAACTGTTTTGTTCGGGGGCCGAGTTTCTCAAGAAAGGATCCAGTCCTGTTTGTACACAATCTTCAAATTGTCTCTCTAATGAGAAATTTGCAGTTTGTAATAACGGAAAATTGACCGCGAACATTCTCTATGAGCGGTGTGATTAAATAGAATAAAGTTTAATGGGATAATTTAATGGGAAAGTTTAATGGGTGTTCAATCTGAAGAAAGGAAGGACAAAAAACATGAGCGAAAAAGACACACAATCGTTGACAAAAGGTGTTCAGGGTGGGAGACAGCCATTCGATTATGAACTTTAATATATTCAATACTCATTGAAGCTTAGCTTAACATATTTTACGATAATGATAATGGTGATAATGATGACGACGACGATGAGGATGACAATGATAATCCTGATGATAATAGATAGTATAGATTATATAATAATGATGATGATACAGATAAATTCAAAGTATACAGTATAAAGTTTGTTTGTGTTTTTGCATAATTGTTTGTGTTTCGTTCCAGAAAGGCCTGTTAGTACTGTACGTGATGCACGCACGTGATTGTTGTACCGCCACAATCAGCAATTACAATGTAAAGTAATCGTGAACAACATTGTCGTGTGCTTGTGTGTCATAGCTGATGAGTGGTTCCATCTCATCATGGATTCATCGAAAATAATTCGTTCATCCTAAGATCATAGCCAATTAATCGACTGACGATCAATCGATGGAAATTGGCCGTGAGAATCTATCATGATGATTTCCGTAAGAGTCCGTTAATTTGTTTGCGTCAGTAATTACACAATCATTCGAACCAAGAATTATTAGATTGAGCAACAATAACTTGATTATGCCTGAATGTGTGTGAATACATTGAATACCGAATTGGTGCGTGCCACACAGAAAGTGCCAAGGTAATTGAATTGTCATCCAATTGATCATAGAAGATTTCTTGTATGACTCGCTGAAGTTTTGACTAAGGTTGTTTTGTCAATGGACATGCTGTCAATGTGAATGTTAATGTGTGGTCGATGTGAATGTTTCGTTGAGATTACACACAACGACGACCAATTGTTTTCGATCGAATTGAAGTTGAATGGATTCAATTTGATCCAATCCGATCCGATCCAATTTGATTCGTTTAGATTTGATTGTGATTGGTGATTCAGAGTGAGTGATTGAGTATCCGTAGTTATTAAACACATTGCACGAACACACACGCATAATTGTTGTTGTCGTTGATTTTCAATGGAAATTTTGCATGTTAATACCGACTCCTAGTTGAGTTTCAAATTGCAATTCAATGAGATTTCCCAATGTAACAAAGAGAGGAGAGGATGAGTTACATTGTTAAGAGTGGCACATTGTACGGTTGTGTCATTGTCTGTGTAAAATGTGGCAGCACCATAAGCCAACAGATTTAGAATACAGAATGCGAGAATACAAACCTTGCGATTCGGCCGACTGCCGAGTGCCGTCAGTGCCGTGCTCGGCGTCGTAACGATCCAATTCACCTTTGGACATGTGCGCCACAATACCTGCCACGTATCCGTCACTGAGTACGTTCACGGCGGTCCTCAGTCGATCCCTGTTCAGCCAAATATTGTGTCCGTTGTTCATTCGTCAATTCGTTGCATTCATTTTCGAACATGAATGAGTTTACGAGTTAGACGGATATTGTTCGTTCATGTTCAAGTGTTGGCATCCATGTTCGCATTCACATTCGGATCCACATAGTTGTAGAGAAGAACAGTGGAGATGAGAGAGGCAGGGAACAAAGTTAGACACAAAGTCAGTGTGTATATAAAAGATTAGCATTGCTGTTGAGAATTTAAATTATTCATGCGATGCACGCGTCGTGTCAGTTTGTCACTATTGTGTAGTGTCGTTATGGCTCGTTTGTGAGCTTTAAGAGTAGAAATTTCTGGAGGAAGAAAAGCAGGTGCGCTAAATTTAAGTAGCTTTTAAAGCTTGACAATCTTACGAAGCGGCGAGTTAGCTTCGAAAAGTTAGCTAGCTATTCGGGCAATGCACTGATGATGATGATCATCATCATCAGTGCAGATCCTCGTGACAAAGCTACCCGGCTTAGTTGCAGCTGAGTTTTATAAGTCATGAGGTGAGCTTATTGCGATTGCAATTTCTCGCTAGCTATGTTGGCGTGCTCAACCACTACTACGAATGAATGAAAGAGATGTAGAAGAGTCGGCCAAGCGAGAGAGTTATAATAATAATACGCGCAAATGTTTCACCAGCATACACGTGTATACAAATGTTCGCAAGAAACACGTGAAGAATTATTGGCTCGGCTTGAGCGATCACCGAGATCAACGACAACGAGAGCGACGAAAGCAACATTAACACAGATTGTGATAGTAGCAATGGTGGTGATACTCACAAGAACCAATCTACGGCCACAATCATTGTGATGTCTTCGGTGGGCAAACCAACGGCCGTCAGCACCATGATCATTGTGACGAGACCGGCGCTGGGTACGGCGGCCGCGCCCACACTGGCCGCGGTCGATGTGAGCGATATTATAATGAGCTGAGTGAATGAGAACGTCATTCCGTTCATTTGGCCTATGAATATGGCGGCCACTGCTTCGTACAGTGCTGTGCCGTCCATGTTGATGGTGGCCCCAATGGGTAGCACGAAGCGAGTGACGCGCGTATCACACTTGACGTTCTCTTCGAGACATTTGAACGTCACCGGCAGCGTGGCCGTGGACGAGCCCGTGCCAATGGCAAATATGATACATTCGGTGCATTTGCGCATGAACGTCAGTGGATTTTTGCGCGTCAACACACCGTACATAGTGGGTATGGAGATGAAGCCGTGCAATATGAGACCCACAATCACGGTGACCATGTAGAGACCGAGACGGGACATTGTGGCGCCCATATCGTCGATGGTGATAAATTTGTCAATAATAAGCGACGCTATACCGATTGGCGAGAAGTACATGGCCAGCATGACCATTTGCATGACCACATTGTCCAAAGCTTGGAAGAATTCCACTAGCAAGGCCGCTTTTTCGCCCAATTTGCTGCAAATAATACCGAACACACAACAGAACGCAATCAAACCGAGCACGTTGGCGCCGTCACGATGCTCGAATTTGCGCACTGTTTCGTTTTTCGTCATATAGCCGCCCCGATTGTCGGGCACACGCGTCTCTTGTGTCACATATACAGTCTCGGAATGTTGAAAGCACGCCGACACAATGTTGTCGGGTATGATTGAGCGCACGAGATCGGCGATTGCGTCCGCAGTGCTCACTTTGCCTTTGCCGCGTGCCAACGACGCTGAATTGAGGATTGAATTGGGGAGAAAGAGGTTAATAAAAAAACGATTAGAATTTTTCATAATGTAAAAATTATATTGTTGAATCATTTCATTTGTGATCGTCAAAATGAATGATTGAATTGTCAAGCTGAGCACTCACTCGTTTCCATGACGTTCGCCTTCATTCCCACGTCACCCGGATGTATCAATGTGACCAGAATGATTCCCGTGATTGTGGCCGTAATTGTGGTGGTCAAATACAGCAAACACGAGCGCATACCAATTTTGCCCGACACTGTCGAGTCGAGCGACGCCAGTGCCGATATGACCGAGGCAATAATCAGCGGCAATATCAGCACTTTGAGCATACGCAAAAACAAATCGCCTGGGAACGCAAGCAACGTCTTCAATTGGTCCGAATAACCGTCGGCGGGCGCCGCGTTACGCATGATGGCCCCAATGAGGCAACCCACAAACACGGCGCCTATGGTAGAGATGAGCAATATGTTGTCAAATATTGACTCGTAGAATAATTGCATGAAAGTCAGGTTGCGCTCGTGCAGTTCCTTGTTGCTTCCGGTCGTTTGTGAATTGGAACGCGACATTTTGCGCCCACCACCGCCGCCTCCCCCGCCTCCGCCAAAGCCACCTTGCGCTGATTGCGGCTGTGAATGATGCTGCTGCTGGGGTGTGCGCGACACTTTGACCTGTGAACCGGATGTTGCGGCAACTGTGGTGGCAACACCGGCTGGCTGTTGTTGCTCGAGAATAGGCCTCTTCACTTGGCTTAATTCGTCCATCTTCGCGAATAAATTTTTGTGGGTTAAATTTGCTCTTCAATAATTTGCTCTATAGATTTGATTGATCTCAATCTAGTTCGATATAAAATACTTGAATATTCTTCTTGTCGTCTTCTTTTTCTTCTACTTCTTCGTGTTATTTTGTGTTGTGTTGTGTTGTGCACAGTCTCAATAATACTATCGTTACTTTCTATGTAAATCAATGTAGGTGTGTGCCAACATACATGCACGTGTACGAGCATGCACGCTGTTGTTCGTGCGTCGTTGTTGCTGCTGCTGCTGTTCTTCAACTACAGGTGCAAGGTACAAGTTGATGACAAAACTCGACGATTGATTGATTGATTGTGGGGCCCGCGACGACGACGTGAATGACTCGACCGCGAGCACGAGCACGAGCACGACGACGACGTCGATCAACGAGCACGTCGTTCGACGTTCGTTCGTTCGTTTGGGCGTCGAATTTGGACGACGACGACCACGACGTCCACGAAGTGTTGAGTCGACGTGTAATTGTTGGCTCAACAAGATTCAGTCAACGGCAAGAGTCAGTCAGTTGTTCGACGAGCACAAGCACAACGACTACGATGAGCCAATACTATGACTGAAGTTTCGATATTCGTTGCTAACAGTTCTTATCACGGACTAACAAGTGTGCTATTATTGTTGATTCTAAAACACTAAATCATAGTTTAATGATAAATTAACAAATATTACTACTACTACTACTACTAATGCTACTGCTGCCGCACTACTGGCTGTCTGGCTGGCTGGCTTGCTTGCTTGCTGGCGGACGCAATCATACAACAATGACAATGATCTCTATTACGACAATGGCTTGCTTCGTGGTTATGTTCGTGTGCACGCTTGCTTTGCGTATTTGAGTGTGTGAGCGTGTGCGTGCTTTAGCAACTCTGCACGCACAACTTCACTTTGTGGCAGCTTGCAACAAGCTCGACAGACATACAAGTCAACCATGCAGTATGCTCATGCGCCAACTGTGTATACTTGTATACTAACAAGTGTATGGGCAGCAGCAATAGCAGCAGTGTTGCTGTGGCCGTAGGTATTGTGGCTACACAAGTTCGTCGACGAGTGCTGCATTCAACAAGCTTGACAGGCTTGCAATGGCCACTGAATGATGGGCTTGACGATGAACCAATGTTCGATTGTGTAACGGCTTGTGTAATATCTTGATATATGTAGCTATTATGTGCACGTATGTGGCATCAGTGGCTTCGATACACATTCAGTTAGTTTAAATAATTGTATATGAACGCGACTTAGGGAAATACAGCTCAATGTTATGCCGTGTGTGGTCTAGTTAGCTCGTTCAGCTGTGAGTCAACTGTGATATTGATTTCGTGTCTTTCATGTTAGCATCTATATTTGACAATGAGACTAAACATGAATGCATAGCTTAGTGATGACTTTATTCGTTTCCACTGCACGTCACTTGTTCACTTCACTAATGATGATGGTCACAATTATCTCGTCACTTAGAAGATTCTGTCTGACACTAGCGACTCTCGATTAACAACTCAAGTCACTTTGATTCTGATTCCGATGACACTGACGCCACAATGTTGATGATGACAGCGACTCACCATGCGCTAGCTCGCTGACACGTTGCACAAGTAGCAATACAAAGTGAAGCGAAACAAAGTAAAGCAAACCTAACAGAAGCGAACCGAACTGAACCGAAGCCAAACGAAACGAAGGGAACCTAACCGAATCAAAGCAAGCAGAACAACAAAAATAATGGTAACAACAACAATGCTTAAACTATGTGACTATATTATCATCATACAACCTAACAAACAACCAACCAAACAAACTGTCACATGTGTGTGCAGTGGCAGTGCATAGTGCCAATGAGCAATGGTGAGTAAGCAAGCAAATGTGCGTTTGGTGATGGTTGTGTTGGTGGTTGTTGCTGTTGCTGTTGCTGTTGCTGTTGTGTGACACAAAATCGTGAACCTTTTATTATGAGCCACAGTGGCGGCGTCGCGTTTTGTGTGTGTGTGTGTGTGTGTGTCAGCGCCCATGGCTCGCAAGTGCCTATGAATGACATTATCGTTCAGTCATTGATACAAAGGAAGGCATAAAGAAGCAAAGTGAAGCTACTAGTCATAGGCGCATGAAAGCGAGTCAAAGTTATCCAAGTCTGCTTAGTAAAATGAAAATGAAATAAAGACAAGTGAAATGAGACGAACGAGAAATGAAGCCATGAAAATCATGAAAGCAGCGACAACAACAACAATTCACACTAGCAATAGATAAAGAGGCAGCAGATAGTACTCAAAACGGCGTCAGCCACACACACAGCAAGCTCGAGTGCTGGAAAGCGAATGAAATAGAATTTTGAGTTGCGACCGGTGGAATGCACTTGACGCCAATAGACAGGCAGCAGCTAACAAACCGGCGGCAAACAATAACGTACTCGTTGGCTCGCATTAGCCACTTGGTCGCAGCGACTAGCGACTGACGAGCGAATGTTCTAGCTGTCTGTCTATATCGACAACCTTGTGCTGTTGATATTCTATTTGACGACAGTGGAGTGATTGCGCAACAACTTGCTGTGTCTCGCAGAAAGCGCCAGCAAGCAAGTGCAAGCAACAATCCGAGCGCGTGTGCTAGCTTGCTTGTTTGTTTGTTTGTTCGTTAGTTCGTTCGTTCGTTCATACGTATGTTAGTACGTTCGAGAGTGCCTCGCCCTCACGAACTACACAAACACTCAATCACTTGCACTTAGATCTACAAGCAACTTCGTATAGTAGCTTTGTGTTGTACATCAGCAGCAATTTCATCTACTCAAGCAACAGTGCATTATCACACATTAGTCCTGTTCGGAGACTACTATTACAGCAACAACAACAACATTAAAGTTGACTCAAGTAGCCTCATTGAGCCTCCTTAGTATGACGATCACAGTTGCTTGCTATCAATTTATGTCTAATATTTTACTATTTGGCTATATGTGATTCCCCAGAAATCATGTCAATAGCTTAACAGATAATTTGTGTGAAGTACCAATCAATCGCTAATCCCCACACAACAGAGGCTCACTCAATATGTCGGCAGGCTTTTCACCTTTGTCTCGCTGATATTGTCTTTATTATTGATATTTTGCTGACTACAAACAATTCATTTCTTTTCTCATTCTATGAGTACACTGATATGACTTCCTACACCAACATATCATTGTTATTATTCAAACACAAAACGATGCCGCTTGACATGTTTATATCGCTTGTGGAGTCATTTCGATGTGGATGCGGTACAGTCAATTATTTTCTAGCCAATAACATTCAATTTATGCAAACAAACAAACAAGTTTCCCATTATAACAACACAATCTATCAAGCACACACAATTTTGTTGACAAGACAAAGACCAATTGTGTGACGAGTATCCGATACTGTGTTTGAAATATAAATAAAGCTCAAATACACTCACTAAACTGTTCTATAGCTGACTCGCTAGTTCTTGTCACCTACACAAAGTTTCTTTAGATAAAATTTGCAGTTAACACACATTCCTTCACGTCGATGACGATTCTAGAAATTTACAAAATTTCATTTTATACAGGACAATACTCCATGTCACAGTTTACTGCATATTGCATTCATGTGCATATGAGTGTGTGATTTGTTGTGATGAATAATAATCATTTGATGTCCTCGCACCCCCAACTTCACAGAGACAACATTTGGCACCTTTATTCGTCATATTATTACGTCAGCCTGAATGAATATATTCTACTCTAATATCTCCACAACCATTGAATTGCAGCGAAAAGAATTGCGCAATCTTGCTCGAGTGAGCACAAAGTGTGGACATCAAGTGTGCCGTCAACTCGTCAAAATCCTTGCGCGACATTCTGTTGCACCCGATATAACAACACATTCACAGGCTGGCAAGATCGTTGTTCGCAATATACGCTAATACGCAAGAAGCGACATTCTACACGTGAAATACATGTGTGCATGACTTCAACATCCATTCCATGCAATTCTGTACAAATGTGCAATTCAATTTCGAATGTGACATACGATCGACAACACGTGCCAAGCTTCACAGAACTCACACAACACAATGTTTGCTCACTATGTGTGCACAGCACACACTTGTGGGTGTGTGTGCCTCTGACTAGGCATGTGTGCATGTGAGCGTGCAAAGTTCCTCTTGTCGTCCTCTGCTGATCTGCTTACATAATTGGCCTTTAACAAAAATTGACTATTTGCCTTTCTAGACTGTTTTTTGTTTGCTCAGAACGAATTTACTCGTGTGTTAGTTCCCACTAATTTTGTGTAAGTCAAACTAAGATTGACACTAAACTTGTTAGATATGCTGGAGTCAATCTAACATTCGTAAGTCACATCAAGTTGGGTCACACAAGTTTAGTAGTCGACGTGAAACTTTTAGTTTGACCAATAACTAACCGTCGGTACTTCGTTTGACTCAGGCTCTCGACAATAGACTAGACAGTCAATCAATTACATATTGCAGAACTATTGGCGGTGCGATGAATTGGCCACTATGTTACAACACTACTACATTGTAGCTTGCACTAACACCACAAACTCCAGCGCTGACAATGTTTTCGTGATTAGGTCATTTCTAACACTTGTAAGTGCAGATAGTTGTAATAGTCTATGGTAGAAATAATTCTGATGATTGCCCATGAAACTATTGATGGGCAGATTAATGGACAGACAGACTGGCTGGCTGGTAATTGATGAATAAAATCGAGACAGTTGTCAAGCTCGGAATTATTCAAGCACGATTTGTGTCTGAACCATGCCTAGACAAGATCTGTTTATTTATGCCTAGCGCCTCTTCGATCTGCTTCTGGATTATTTCTATCAAAATTATCTCTAAATTCATGTCACTATTGAAAATTCCAAGGCGAAATAAATACAGTGTTCTATTATACACCACTATACAATTGTATAAGGCATAGGCTGAGGACATTATCGCTGTAATAGTTATAACAACAACAGCGACAATGCAATGTACATGTTCTACAAATCGTTATGAATCCTTACAGAATGTGCAACACATTATTATCGTAATGGAATATTGTCGATCGTTATCGATTGATTGTGATGAGTGACAGTTTGGTTGCCCTGTAATAGCCAAACATGATTCTCTTAGCAAAGTGATTGTTTTAAAATAGAATAAAACTAAACAAATGTGATGATTCGGTCGCTTTACTAATTGATGCCATGAATTGATGCATTGGATTATCAAGTATTCATCATGGATAAAGAGAACACGCCATTGGAAAAGTCAAGTAGGTCATGGTTGAAAACACACAAGGTTCGAGATTGAGCCGATTTGTTGGAGATTGTAATCTATATATGTAATGGTCGAAAATTTTTTCCTCCAATAACAGTATTTCACAAGTCGACGGCAAGCGAAGCGATCTACAAGCCCGTTTTGCATTGCCTTTAAATGGCCACACTGACAGTGACTTTCCAAATCTAATTCTCTCCAATGCACTTGAAAGCACTTCATCGCACATACGAATTGATGCTGAGGAAACAGTGAACTAAAGTCTACACTTTCTGCAGATTGACATAATGAAAAATCGAAAACTTTGAACACACACATTGTGACACAGCACATTGAAAGACAACTTGTCTCTTGTCTTACTTGAATGGATTGTCGATGAATCAATCGAGACCAATTCAATTGGAATCAATAGGATGATGGTGGCACTCACTGTAACCGCATACTGTACATTTGAAGTTATGCAAGCAGTAATGTCCATTCTACGTGCCGATCATCAATCATGCAAACAAATGGATTCGTGGTGTGCAAAATCGGTAGACAGGCTCAACAGGGCCAACAAAGAATATAAATGAATATTTCCATCATCAAATTATCTATATTTTGATAATATGGAACCATCAGAACAATAGGCAGACATTGATCACTGATCACCGATCATGCAACGAGAGGTGTGCACGAAAAACTTATCCAACAATCAAAACCATATCGCACAGCACACGCTATAGCACGCAATACGGCATGAAGTAGTCAGTGTGATCGATCAGAGATCGACACACTCGACTTCTTGTCCCTTTTGCACTTTCTCGTATGTTTACGTAAGTTCGTGCGGATGTGTTAGTGCGTGTGCACATACCTGATGCTAGTTAGTTTGGCGTTAGCCAATGTTGATTGATTATTATTATTATGCCATCATCTCGACATCAACGTCGACAACGAGACGAGCACAATGATTCTATTTTAATTGCAATACATAGGTGTCAATAACACATAGACAACATTGGCAGTGCGTTGGTAGTAGTCAAGTGCGTGAACAAAAACTTACGACTGCAAGTAGGCATGGCTCATTTACATGGACATCGAATGCGACATGGACGAAAGCAGCGACTTAACGAAAATTAACAACAATTAATGAGACAAAGTAAAAAAAGCGCCTTCTTTCTCCTTATGCACCCTAAAAGCTTTGGAGAAGATCATCGATCGATAGTCTTTACAATCGATATATTACTAGTATAGTAAGAGCAATGCTAGACTTGGGCAACTTGTATGCACTCGCTCGCTGAAAAACATCAATCAGATTATCTCCGGTAAGCGCCGTGTGCAGCGACTAAACAGTGCTAGTTTTTTCTTTCTTTCGCGTATGTCGCTCTGTTGCCCTGGCTGGCTGGCTGGCTGCTGGACTGGCATGCAGTCTGGCAAGCTTAGTGTCGACCCGACAAGTGCAATCAGCCGGCTACCGATAAGTACATGTTGTCCGCTCACATATGTACGCGCTCTCAGCATGCTTAATGTGCAGGGTAATTGTCACGATCGATGGTACATGTGTGACAATTGTTATGATACGCCGATTATCAAGTAGGTGTGTGTGCCTTGCTGTTACTGTTGACTCGATAAGCTCACTTGACTCATTTGACTCAATTCAATACTCGTTTGTCCTCACAATTGACACACAACCTTCATCAATTATGATTTAATGAAATGCTACTTTAACCAGTTTCGAATGGAGTACTGATATTATTGCCATTGTGATAACACGATAACACGATATGCATGTGTTAATTAAAGACAATTGAAAAAGCGACACACCTGAGCTCAATATTCAAAAATCTTATGAAAGCATATTAACTCATGCTTGTTTACATTTTGTGATCAATTACACCAATCGATATCATAGATATAAACTCGATAAATATAGTTCCTACAATTATTATAGTTATTATTTGTGACACAATGTATGGCACATTAGTTGACACCGACATTGATAAGAATGCCCCAATCACGACTAGCGCCACCGAGCAAACAGCGAACGTAAACGAAGGATCCATTGTGAATGCAACAGGTAGCACTGAACACACATCAGCTTTTGACAACCTATTGACTAACAAGTCCACGACATCCAAAGATAAACAAGACAATAATATACAAGACAAGAACCGCGAGGCAGCTGACGATACTCGAATTGTGTTCTCACATTGTCACGTGCAAGATGACGCGTCGTCATTGTCATCAGGCAACGGTAATGGCAACAACGGGCACAATAGAAGCGCCCACAACGGCACCGGTGGCTACCACCACCATCACCACGGCCATGGTAACGGCGTCGACAAGAGTGCACGACGTCGTCTGGTGACCGCGAGCATCATTTGTTTGGTGTTTATGATTGGCGAATTGGTGGGCGGCATCTTGTCCAACAGTTTGGCCATTGCCACTGATGCCGCGCATCTGCTCACCGACTTTGCGAGCTTCATGATTAGCTTGCTGGCAATATGGTTGTCATCGCGACCGGCCACGCGCAAAATGAGCTTTGGCTGGTATCGGGCCGAAGTCATTGGGGCTCTTCTGTCAGTGCTCATGATATGGCTCGTCACTGGGCTTCTCGTTTATATGGCCATCGAACGATTGCGCTCGCAACAATTCGAAATTGACTCCACTGTAATGGTGATCACTGCCACTGCTGGCCTCTTGGTCAACATAATCATGGCCATTGCTTTGCATGCCGACGGCCACGGGCATAGTCATGGACATTTTCATTCTCATCAACACTCACACACATCCACATCCACATCAGCAACAGCAGCAGCAGCAGCAGCAGCAAACCACAATAATCATAGTGATCAACGAAGACTTAGCTATAGTCATAGTCATAATAAGCTCGATGAGCGCAGCAAATTATTGCCAGACATTGAGAGAGGTCCGACCGATGATGATTTGCACGAGTCCACCAACTCGTCGAACAACACTCTCAAAGTACACAAGCAACACAACCACAATCGAGGCAAAGGCAATATCAATGTACGTGCTGCGTTCGTTCATGTGATTGGTGATTTTTTACAAAGTTTAGGCGTCCTCATCGCCGCACTCGTCATTCACTTTAGGCCCGACTATCAAATTGTCGATCCCATTTGTACGTTCTTATTCTCAATCATTGTGTTGGTCACTACAATCAACATTATACGTGACGCCATCAACGTTCTAATGGAAGGCATGCCGGACGGTATCAATCTGATTGAGGTGCGCGAATCATTGAGCCAATTGAGTGGTATCGTTCGTGTGCATAATCTCAGAATATGGTCGCTTAGCTTGGACAAGATTGCCATATCGGCGCATCTCGTCATTGATGACACAGTCACAGCCTCACAGGCTCTCCAATCGGCCGTTGACATGCTCAAAAGTGATTACGATTTCTTCGAGTGCACCATTCAAGTTGAGGAGCTCAAAGAGGATATGAAAGATTGCCAACAATGTCAAGGCACAGCGCCTGAAATGACAGCTCATCAAACTTGACATCAAAAGTGATGCCATATGATTTTGACAACAACACCTTCTGTGTTGCATAAACGTTTTGTTTAGCCAAATTGATCCTATGTAGTTGTAAATGGAACCTGTTGCAACAATAAGCGCTCACATTACGCCTGTTTGATACGTTGAATATACTCGAATTCTATTCATCGGGACAAACAATGCTTTTTTCCTGTCACAAATCTAATCCCTTCTCCGATGTTTTTTTTCATTTTTCTGACATGCTGTTTATCTCTACAGCAATTTAGATTTTAAAAATTAGATAATCTACACTAGATGTCACTTCATGTTTGTGTCACCACGAAAGAAGAAGGCCTATTTCAAACCGGAGCGCCTGTTCGAGGAGCTAGAGTTTGAAGAATAGAGACCAGCGATCATTAACTGTCATAAGATGTATCGCAACAAAGGAAATGAGTTTAATATTAGGCCAGATAAAGTTACACTGACTGATCGTTGCTTCCGATTGTCAAGGTTTGATCTTTGCCTCACATTTACATTGTATTTTTGCTCAACATGTACATTGTTGTTAGAGAGAGAGAGAGAGAGAGAATCCATGATAAATGAAGAAAAAAGAAGTAGAAGACGCTAGAACCTTAAATAAACACTATCTTTTGATTGTTTTACGTCATTGACGCCTCTCAATGATCTGATTGTGTCTTATGAACATTGCGACACCGCAAACAGAATAAATAAGAGTCGACAATGATGATTGGCTTCACCTCAAATCAAATCGCTTTGTCGAGTAGATGTAGACAGTCAATCATTTAGTCGTGCCAAGGGAACGCTAAATGAAAATGTATGTCTAATACAGAGACATCAGATCGACACGTGATTCGTTGATGAATTGCCTACGTCTGTCGGCAACACACAAATACATTGGTATTGTCAGAGTGCACGATCTTGATAGTGGAGTCCGTAATCTAGGTCTCTTTATAACATCTTAATGCCATTGTTGATGCCCTGTGTGTTTGCCTTCGGAATACATACATTTGAAAGTACGGAGATGATCACATCTAATCGATAATATCGTCCTCTACCTAGTTCGTTAGGTAGAGAATTAGGTTGAAACATTGATGAACGCATTATTACAGTTCGGTCGCTGAATATAATACGTCTGTCAGTCTCTCAGACAATGGACACGCATATCAAACCTGCTGACACAATCGAGAAAGTTGTCGCGACATTCAACAACAATTGAGTTTCCACACAAAACAGTGGTTTTTCACAAGCTGCAGGTGAAAGAAATAGCGACGACCAATTAATTATCATCGTTCACATTACAAGCATTATTACCACTATTAATATTTAAGCAATCTGTTGCTTCCTATCTTTGTTCAATTTGTGACGACGAAAAACTTTGCCATAACCAACAAAAGGTTCGCTGGTTGCACAAACAGAATAGCAATCAACTAAATTGAGGAATTTTGTTGATCTCACACACACAAACGATTCCATTGCAGAGGGTGTTGAATTGGTGTGGTCGCCCACTCACTTCTTCGTTTTCTTCTCCTTAGACAACTAACACTCGATGAATGATTTATCTGCTGGCCGTGACAATCACCGATGCGAAATCGGTTAACAATTTAGTGTCGGCATAACAACATCAGTCAATAGTCAACTTTCCATCGTTTGTATTCTACATAAACAACTGAAGCAAACCATTTATTACCTGAGACATTGTGTTCACCGGTATCGCTTCTTAACGTATCATAATTGAAAACGGTTGATATTGTAAACTGATCGACCGATTGAGAGGGGCTTGAGTTTGGACCTGGCAAAAGTAGAAGATAAAAAACCAAATAGCAAAAAACAATCTGAATTTGAGTCAGTTTTTTCTTAACACCGAGCGATAGCATCTAGGAAAGTTTATTTCTATATTTTTCGATGTGATTTTTCAATTCAGATCAACATTAAAGATGACATCATTAATTGAGAAAAGCAACTCATTGAGAGACTCATTCGATCAGTTGGCTGATCATCAACAGATGAACCACACATCAACAGATCAGCATTCAAATCATTCGAACCAACAACCACAAGAACAAAAAGAGCAGCAACAATTGTTGCAGTCATGGAATGGAACCATGAGAGCTATTCTAACACCAAGATCTAGTATTTGGCGCGAAAGTACACAGCATCGCGACTTGGATCGTTTCATCAAAAATATCAAAAGTATGGACACAATTCCACGATTCGGCACTGAGACACCACACGAGGCTAAGCTAGCCGAACTCATGGACAATATTGACGCGTGGGGTCTGAACATTTTCGACGTTCACAATTATTCGCAATCACATTCGTTGACTTCAGTCATGTATACAATTTTCAAGGTGAGCAATGAATTCTTCAATCGACTAGCATCTAGATTCACTTTGGTTTTCGTGAGATAATTATAGTAATCATGTGTCACTGTCATTAATGTTTGCTTGTGTGTGTCACGTGGAAAATATATTTGTGTCTCAGAAACGGAATCTGATTGAGACATTCCGAATATCGCCACAGAAGTTGATCAATTATCTAGTGACACTTGAAAGTCATTACCTGGATGTTCCATATCATTGTAGCATTCACGCAGCCGATGTGACGCAAGCCATCCATGTGCTACTTTTGATTCCATCCTTTGAAAATACGTTCACCGATTTGGAAATATTGGCTGCACTGTTCGCTGCCGCCATTCATGATGTCGATCATCCTGGCGTCACTAATCAATATTTAATCAACTCAGACAACGAGCTGGCTTTGATGTACAATGACACGTCCGTGCTCGAAAATCATTCGTTAGCGGTGGCATTTAAGCTGTTGCAAAATGAAGACTGTGATTTTATCGAGAACTTGTCCGACGAGCAGCGCAAAATACTCAGACAAATCTCCATTGATATGGTGCTCGCCACTGATATGTCAAAGCATGGTGCAATCATGCAAACTATACAAAGCTTTCATCAATCATTGAAGGCCAAACAGTGCAAAGATTCTAATTCTAACTCTAGTACTAATGATTCTCTAGTGTTAACTGAGCAAAAGGAGCGCGTTCAATTGCTGCGGGAAATGTTACATTGTGCCGACTTGTCGAATCCCACTAAACATTTGAGCATTTACACGCAATGGGTCGATCGAATTATGGACGAGTTTCATTATCAAGGTGATCGGGAGCGTAGCGCCGGGATGCCGATCAGTCCAATGTGCAATCGTCGGACGGCCGACATTGAGATGGCTCAAATCGGCTTCATTCAGGCCATCGTGGAGCCCTTGTGGCAAATGTGGGCCCAACTCGTGTATCCACATTGCCAACAAATGTTGGACAATATCGACAGCAATCGTCAATGGTACGAATATCAGATTAGCAATCGTTCTAGCAGAAATAATACCTCTGACAAAACGACTAGCCAAAGCCACGATAGCAAAGAACAGGACAAATTGAAAGGGAATCAATCGACGTCAAGTGAGACGCCTTCATCGTCGAACTCGAGTAAACGTCGTACCCGATTACTCGAACATTGGCCATTCCGTGCGAATAATACTCAAAAGTGCTAATTTGTCCATGAAGTGTTTAGATAAAATAATGATTATTAGATTTTTATATTGACTAAAGATATTTACATATATGAAACAACAGCTAACTAACTATCTGTTTACATGGGTCTCATATCAGATTCTTCACTGATGAGGGCAATGATATTGTTCTTTGTATCACAAAGTATACGCTTATGCTCATGTTTATAATATCACCAGCCGATCAGTGGGCCGATCAATATACAAATGTACCGTGTTATTATAAGTGAATGATAATGAACATTTTAGACTTGTGTGAAACGAGGTATCATTGGCCTCTCGACGGTGGGCGTGTCAGGGTTGTAGGAATGATTGGACGCGTAAACGGCGTCCACCGAATCTAGGTCTGATCGACCGGAACTGTTGGCGCCCACAACTAAGCGTCTTAATTTGAGCGCACGTTTGCGCATAGTTTTGATCTCGCGATAGTATTGTACAAAAGTGGCCGCGTTGCCAAACATTGATATGATTGCCAAGAAGTATGCCCAATCTAAGTGATTGAAATTGGGATAATGGAGCCAGGATTTATCGAACGCCATTATGAAGAATGTGGTGCACCCAAAGAGGGTGAGCATGGCCGCGAACATGTGGCTCAAGCACACGCCGATCAATATGGGCAGCTGATGGGGTGTTAGAAAATGCATGAATACGATCGCTATTGAGATCAACGCAAGCGCTGAGATGCATAGTGCCAATGTCATGGTGGTCTGGACGAATATAAACCATCCGGGCTGTAGCCAATCGCGTATGTTTGTGTACACGGAGCTATAGATCCAATGGCAGCCAGTGAATCGAGCATCGTACTGATACGAAGGATGGCGATAGTTTTCGAAACAAAAGTCCCACAATCCGAGTCGTTTAAATGCCGAGTAGGTGTATTTGTAAGACGACAGCCAATAAGGACTGGCAAAGGCTATCAGTAATAGGGTAAACGATACGAGGGCTACTATGCCAGTGTATCGTAGACGGCGCGATATCTTAGGTCGAAGCTTCGTCTTGCTGGGCAACGTTGTGTCAGCGTCTTGCTGATGCTGATTCAGCCGATTCTGCGACTCAATCTCGTGACTTGGTGCATTCTGATAGCCAGCGAAAGATGACATGGTTTGTTACTTAGAACTCCAACTCGGGTTCATAAGGAGCGGGACTCAGTTATAGGGGCGTGTAATGTCGCTAAGGTTTGTTTATGAATTGCTTAAGATGGATGAGACCTCATATGGTAAGCACGACGCGTATGGTTTTGATGTTTGATGAGACGGATTTGTTTTCTATCAATGAAAGAGACAACGGATCATGCCTTTCCTCTCAATTTGTGATGATATTTTTAGTTGAGACTGTCAGTGTGAGATTCAATTGAATTATGCAGTGATGGTTATGATGATGATTGTATAGATCTTAATGACGTTCGTGTCAACACTAGTAGGCTAATAATCTAATAGGATAATAGGCGAATCTTTCGTGGATCGTGACAAGGACAAGTGCGATGATGTGAATCAATGCCGTTGTTGATGTGGTGACTGTTCAGATCTGTTGTTGAAGAGCTAAGGCAAAATCATCAGACCAATGAGAGTATAGGTGCAACTGCTAGTATAAGATTCTAAATGTATTTGTAGCGAGCCATGTAGGAAAGGACGGATGTGTATTTTGTGTGCAGCAGCAGCGGCAGCAATGGCTAAATCAAGCATAGATAATCACGATAGATTATCGTGGCTTACAATACTGGATGCTCACGATCTACCTTGCCCGGGGCCCAATCGACCGACCACACAAACATGCACTTCTCCGAATATGCACGCCTAGTTATTTTGCTGTGTGTGTGCATGGGTTTTTTAATATGCTGGATGGTTTTCTCTCTGCTGTATCCCTTCTTGTTTGTGTTGGATGGATCGTTGTAGGCACTCAGTCAGGCTTAACATAGGATTGCATACATACATCGGCAGTGGCAGTGCCAATGCTGATGCAATGGAATAATGATAATAATAATAAAATAGTTCTGCACTCCACGTAGCGATAATAATAATAAATACGTAAGGCTGCGAGGTTATCCTGCTTATTCTGCTGTCATCATTGGATGCGAGCACTCGATTATTATTGTGGTTGTGGTTGAGGTCGTGGTTGCGACGATGATGCGTGCGTGCGTTGTTGTTGCTGTTGTAGATTTCACAAGCCATGAATAATTTGCTGTTGTTTGTTAAACGAAAGCATTGTGCAACGGCGCAAGTTGTTGTATGATAAATCTTGCGGTGTATGCTGTGCACGCAATCAACTTGCAAATAGTTTTGCAATTGTCCCGACAACAGCGACAACGACCTGCTGTATTTCTTGCAGCACTGTTCTTTCATTCCTGCTTTTTTGACATCGCCCATAAGCCGTGGCTGCCATCACCTGTGCTAGCACGATATCTATATAGCTCTAGCCGACCACACCACGCCACGCCATACCAGCACCACTTCATTTCATTGCACAAGTCACCACAGGTTATCGGGACTGCAGGAACGGCCACGTTGTTTAAATTGCAGATTTTAATTTTTTTAACAATCTGCAGGTTAGAAATTGAGTTGAAGCCAGGGCAAATGCATGCTAATGCATGAGGGCACGCAATCATCAACACAGGTATTGCAGCTGAATCATACATTTCCTGAATTTTGTTTACATCATTCATCGAGATGAATTCACTCACTGACGTCACATGGTTTGTCATGGTTTGTCACAAAATGAGCAATTTGATATTATACTTTATTTATTGTTGTGGTTATTGATGAATTCGACTACAATGTTCTTATTATTTCCTTGGGTGAACTCGTCCTACGGTGATGAGATGATGATATAATGGTTAATTTAAAGTTGGCGTCCAAAGACCTCTTGTGAGGCATAAACAATGTACAAAAATCCATCTTCGTCACGTTCTCTCTCATACAATTCGGCGATAGAGAGCGAGACCTGACATATGGAGCGCTGATTGGTAAGCAGGAAGAATGCTTGATTTGGATGCAATTGGAGGCGTCGCCTACAATACAAACAAAGAATCGATGATATAATGTTAGATAAACGTTAGTGACTGCAATCATCCAACGGAGCTACTGTGAACAAACGGTAATTAATATTCAATGCATACCTAATGATTTTGACAAGTTCACCAACCGTTACATGATCGGGAACCAGGTATTTCCTCTTGTCTATGAGTGGCAGTTGCTTCTCGCCATGATATCTTTCAATGACAATGGGAATTTTAGTGGGATGCACGAGACGAATCTCTTCAGCATCCTTCTTTCTTTGAGCTGTGTAGTGGCAAATATGGAATGAAAGGGTGCATTGGAATCATTTGTTTATATATTAATCACTGCATGCTAATCTACCATGTATGGTAATATTAAGAAAAACAAATTCTTACCGAGCGACCTCAATTGTTTGAAATTTTTAGGTGTCGTTGACATTTCGTTGGGTGTTGTTTTTCGAAGGTTAATGTAAGCAATGATATTGATTCCGTTCAATGGTCCTCTAAGTTGAAACGCAATTCGTATTGCTTGCTCTACCGAACATTGTTGTTATTCGACGTGCATACGACGACGCGAGTCTTTGTTGTTGTTTTGTTGTTTTTCTCAGTGTTCAGTCTGCCTTTGCGAGCTTGTGCGTTTATTTATTTACACTGGTGATAGTATTTAACGTTTCAATATTATGGCAATATCAAAATTGCTACGTACAAAATTATAACTCTCATAACGAAGATTTCAATACCTTTTCGAATGTTACACTTAACTATTGAGCCCATGAAATCGATGCAAAATCTTTAAAAACATACCTCGAAGAGAGTAAAAATTAAAATTGTCACTAAATAATTGTTATTACTGCACGGATAAAAATAGCAACTCAAATAAGAGGGAAAAGAAGTGTGCATTTAAACGAGACTGTGCGCTTCCCCTGGGTACAGGGTGTACTACGCGGCCAGAGTGCGGGCGCATGTGCATATCTCCCCATAAGTCAGAGACACCCCGAAGACAACCTGTAACAACGTGTGATCTACCAAGAATGTGCCTTTCATTATAAGCCGATCATTGAGCAGAAATCAGTGGCATGATCATCGTGACACCGATCTTTCCAGGCTCAACGACACCACCAAATACCATTGACGATAGACTGCGCATGCTGACCACGATGCACCATCAATGCGTCGATGATGATTATCTTCGTCGTTCGCGTATCAGATATCAATGCACGTATACCTCTATGCCATTGTGTATGTTCGTGATCGGAAACTATTGATATATCTGTTGTATTAAAGCCCGTGTACTTGAAGAAATCTCTATTGTTATTGTCAAACAATCGATCAAGTTATGAACATTAGTAGTAGTGGTTGTAGTCTAGTCAAAAGAATTCCACACAGACACATACACAGACAACAACAATATGGAGTCGGCGCGGTCCGTGAAGCACGAGAAGCCTGAGTGCCCACGACACATGGCCATCTGTTGCTTACTAGGATACTTTCTGCAAATTGCTATAGGCTATCTTCGTGATTTCATGTGCTTTGTTGGCTTAGACAAAGGCAACCATATTGCAGTGGAATATAATCGCGATGGATATCCGCCACTCTACCGGGGCTTCGAGAATTTCTACGTGCGCCACTTCTTTCGTCGCCTATGCCATGGATGGTCAATACCGATTAAATCTGTGCCAGGCGCCTACATAGATGTTATGGATCGATACTCCGACGACCACAATCTAACATTCAAGTATCCGGGCACTACAACTCGTGCAATCAACATGGGATCTTACAATTATTTGGGCTATGCTGAAAATTCTGGCCCCATTGTGGATCAAGTCGAACGGGATCTCAAGATGTACGGGTCCAGCACTCTCAGTACTCGAGCAGAGTTTGGTGTCACCGAAACACTGATTGAGCTAGAAACAAAGATGGCCCAATTTCTGGGCGCCGAGGCGTGCTTAGTCAGTGGAATGGGGTTCGCCACGAATTCCAACAATATTCCTGCGATAGCCGGCGGCGAAGGGACGCTCGTACTCAGTGACGAATACAATCACTCATCACTAGCATTAGGTTGTAAAATATCTGGAGCTTGTGTTCGAGTGTTCAAGCACAACGATCCGAACGATCTTGAAATGAAAATTCGTCGCGCTCTTCTGGAGGGCAACGTTGGTCGAAACCGTGACAAGCGCCATAAGCGAGGCGCCAGAACGTCGGCCGAGCGAAAACCTTGGAAGCGGATCATCATTATGGTCGAAGGTATATTCAGTATGGAAGGTTCCATTGTGAATTTGCCTGCTATAATTCGAATCAAGAAACGCTACAAGGCATATTTATATTTGGACGAAGCGCATAGTATTGGTGCCCTTGGCAAGGGTGTTGTAAGTTATTTCAATTGTAATCCCAAAGATGTTGATATACTGATGGGGACATTCACCAAGAGTTTTGGGGCAGCTGGTGGTTACATTGCCGGATCACAGGCTTTGATAGACTTTCTCCTTGAAAAATCGCATGGATCTTGCTACACTACAACTATGGCTGCACCGATAGCTCGACAAATAATTGGCGTTGTTGATTCGCTGATGTGTCCAGATATCAACGGTGACGGGGCGAGGCGTCTCAGAACTCTAGCCGACAATACTCGTTACTTTAGATCAGAACTCAAGCGACGTGGATTCATTGTATACGGTAGCGATGATTCACCAGTCGTGCCTTTAGTCGTTTTTGCTGCTACAGTCGTAGTGGATATCATCATGGAAGCGCTCCGACACAAAGTAGCCATAGTAGGAGCAGGGTATCCAGCCACACCTATTTTTGAGGCACGCGTAAGATTCTGTCTATCGGCGTCTCACACACGCGAGATGTTGGACGAAGTTATCGATGTGATCGATGATATTGGTGATCGATTCCACATAAAATTTGCTCAGGACCAATATCGCCTCAAAGGATAATTCTCTGAGTACTACTAGCAGATGGATACATAGACCACATAGAAAAATTGATAGTTTTGAAATTAAACTGAACCCAACTTATGACCTCTTACTCACTCACTTTCTTTCCTTAGGGTATGATCACTATATTTATTGTGGTGGACACTGCCCATTAGATAATGTTCATGTCTAATCAATAAATCGATTTAATTCATACTAATCATATTATACCCAATGTATGATGAAAACTTTCTTTCATCAATTTTAGTTAATTTTGTGTGTTTCATTGTTAACCGATCAATACGAGATCTTGTGTTTGTGTGTTCTATGCATCTTGTATACTTATAAACAGTGCCATTGTCTACCATTGTGATGTGTGCAGTCGTCAAGTGTCACGCCCATAGTCGTGACGTGATTGACTAACATGTGAGATAATAACATTCTTTTCTATCTCTGAATATTCATTTACTCTAGATGCTTTTTGCTTTTGATGAATGTAATATAACTATAGTTAGAAATCGATGAAATGTGTAACGTTTTAAGTAACATTTCCGCATCTTCACCTAATACTATATTTGTGCTCTTATTTCTGATTAACTCCACGTGATTGCACTGCCACCATGACAGAACCTGTTGCAACATTGAACGCCATGACAACCGCACAAAAACCAAAAAATTTCAGTATTTCTAGGACTTTTATTCTACGTATACCATATAATATAACGCTAATAGCAACGAACTTAATCATATTGTGCTCATTTGTTAGTGCCATCACTCAAGAATGTCCTCGTGGTTGGATCGGGTTTGGCCAATCGTGCTATCGATTTGTACGATGGCCGCAAGAAAACATCTACAATGCAACACTTTATTGTCAATCATTTGGATCTCGATTGGTCAGTGTGAACAATTTTGAAGAGAATGCGTTCTTATCGGATTGGCTACAGCAAAACGATCCGTACAAGAGGCTGTGGCTTACTGGGGCCAGCAACGAAGGCCAAAACGTATGGGGCTGGGCCGGAGATTATAGTAATTTCATCAACACCAACGATTTATGGCTCCCGTTCGATCTCAACACTATCGATCGCTACCAAACTCATGGCGGTGCTGCGTACGCTTATCATGTGCCCAGTAACAGTTGGGGCCTTGTGCGCGTCAACAATAAGCTCGAAAAGTTTCCCTTTATTTGTGAGGCGACACGAGCCAATCTGATCGGTAATCGTTACATTGACAAAGATATCGACTATGGTGTCAACGTGCATAACAAGAGCCGTGTGCCGCGCGGACCACGAATTGTGATCGAACCCAAGGATGTCATATTCGATCTGAGTGGACGCTCACAATTGAACGATCTCAAGCTTAAATGTGTGGCGGACGCTTACCCGGAACCCGAGTATCAATGGTACAAAGAAGACAATCGAGGCGACCGAATCGTACCCTTGCTCGTGCATGTACTGTCGGATGATCGGCTCACCTTGACCGATGGCACATTGACAATATTCAATCCTCACCAGACCAACGATCGTGGAAAATATCATTGTATTGCAAGCAACATTTTTGGTCGTGTGAAAAGTCAGACAGTGTCATTGACGTTCGGTTATATACTCGAGTTTGGTAAGAAGCGTAGCATCGAGCGTGGTAGAGAGAATTGGGGCAAATCGATCTCTTGCGATCCGCCGCAACATCAACCACGCGTCAACTATTATTGGACACGAGCTGAGTTTCCCAATTTCATTCAACAGGATCGTCGAGTGTTCATTTCTCACGATGGCAATTTGTATTTTTCATCGTTGGAAAAGATCGATCGTGCGAATTATTCGTGCAATATTCAATCAGTCATTTCGTCGACAGGTCGATTTGGACCTTCGTTTCCGTTGGTGATTGAGCCAGCCAGCAACGGACAGAAGCTTCAGTTTGCGAACGGGTTTCCGAAATCGTTTCCCGAAGGCGCGTTGGCCGGTCAAGATGTTCGACTAGAATGTATGGCTTACGGTTACCCGACACCATCGTACAACTGGACACGATCGGGGGCGACGAATCGCATGCCCCAGGGCTACTCAATCATCAATGACGGCAAGGTGTTACTGTTGCCTAAAGTTCGTATCGAAGACGCTGGCGAGTACACGTGCCGGGTGATGTCAGAAAGTGATTCGTTACAAAAATCGGTCATAATCACCGTTCAAGCGGCACCAACATTCACGATGCCAATCACGCATCAGATATTGGGAGAAAATGAGCCAATGGTGTGGAAATGTGAAGCTCACGGCATACCCGATGTCAAGTACACTTGGCTCAAAGATGGCAACGAGATCAACGTGGCTTCATTGCCGCCCGAAGATTCAACGCGCTATCGAATTGAGAACAACATTTTCACGATTGACGGCGTGAAGGAGGCACGCGATCAGGGCATGTATCAGTGTCAGGCATCGAATCAGCATGGCAGCGCATACAGTTCTGCACAGTTGAAAATAATGAGGCTGGCGCCAACGTTCGAAAAGTATCCCATGCCTAAGGAAACGGTGGCCATGGTGGGTCAAAATCTGACTATACCGTGCCCCGTCGAGGCAGTGCCGCGTGCCAATATACGATGGCGCAAAGACGGCCGCCCATACGATCAGAACACGGATTTGATGCGATTTTCTACACCGTTACGTGGGGCCGTTTCGTCGGTCAACTCAAACCTCATTCACATCCAGCGCATTCGTAGCTCCGACGAAGGTCGATACGAGTGTATTGCCGAAAATGTGCATGGTAACGCCATTTCAAGCACTTGGTTGCACGTCAAGCAGGCGCCACGTTTCATCGACTATCCCAAGCGTGTTGAATTGGCACGATACGGTGATTTCATACGTTGGCTAAATTGCGAAGTACAGCCTGACTATAACTTAGAAATCGCTAACGAGTGGCTCAAGAATGGCCTCAAGCTGAAGCTCGACCCAGATGGAAAATACTCGCTTGGTGATCGAGGCCAACTGATTATACGTAATATCACATTCTCTGATCATGCCAACTACACATGTCAAGCGAAAACTTCCATTGGATCAGTGGAACAAAGCGGTTCACTATATGTTGAGGGTCCACCCGACGCGTGCGGCGCTGTTATAGCTGACGATCTTAAGCAAGACTCAGCCAAGGTCTCATGGACTGACGGTTCGGAGCACGGTAAGCGCATTTGGGGCAACACAATTGAGGGGCGCACGAATCACAATCAAACGTGGGTTGTGCTGGCTGCCAATGTGTCTGCGCTGGACCGAGCGCGCCCTTTGCAACCGGGCGACATACAATTTCTACGAAAAACGTTCCAATTGACAGGCTTGCTATTGCCTTGGTCCGAATACGAGTTCCGTGTGTCAGCCACCAACGATTATGGGCATGGACCTCCATCGGCTCCCAGCCCCATGTATCGCACCGAGATGGCTCCGCCGCGACATCCGGTATCGAATGTGCGCGGTGGCGGTGGCAAAGCCGGCACGCTAGTCATCCAATGGGACCCTCTACCCCAAATGTTGTGGGCCGCCAACGAAATCTGGTACCAAGTGTACTATAAGCTCAACGACACAGGTGCCGATTGGAATAAGCGCGAGTTGCGTTCAGCCGGCAACACCGGTGCGTACACCATCAACGTGGGCAGTGACAATTATTATCGCCTATTCAATGTCATGGTGCAACCTATCAATCCCATGGGCGCCGGCCCGCTGGGCCAAATGGCGGACATTTATTCAGCTCAACGTATGCCACAAATACAGCCGGCCAACGTGTACGCTGTGGCGTACAATTCGACCGCACTCAATGTCACCTGGACACCGATTAATATCAAGGCCGAGGAACGTGGCAAGCTAGTTGGCTATCGTATCAAGTATTGGCCCAGCAACAAAGACCCGCAGACGCACTCGTTGACGGCGCTTAAGCGCGGTCTCGATGGTTGGGGCGTCATCGTAGGCTTGCAGCCTGACACTGAATACCGTTTAGTGGTTATGGCGTACAACGATGCCGGCAGTGGGCCCGAAAGTGAACAATTTCTCATAAAAACATTCAAGGCTGCGCCGCAACGACCGCCCACGAGCGTGCAGCTCAAAGCAGTCGATAGCACTAGCGTTCAAGTATCGTGGCGTGGTGTTTCTGGCACCACCACTAACGAAGAGCCCATACTGGGCTATAAAGTACGCTATTGGCGCATTGATCAGCCCATCAGTGAGGCCATTGATGTTTACAAGAATTTAGATGGCCAAGAGCGCGAACTGAGCCTAATCATACGCGATCTAGTGCCTGGCGAAACTTACAAGATACGTGTTTTAGCGTACAGTTCTGGTGGTGATGGCAAAATGTCGTCGCCAGAGAAAATTGTCACTGTTTAGTTTAGTCGAGAGGGCACGACAATTAAGATTCAAAATTGAACTTAGACAGGTCGAGTCGACATTACAAAACATATTTTGTGAGAATCAATAAATCAGATACACAACTACAGTTAGATTAAACACATGGACTCATATTTTCAACGTTTGTTTATAGTCAGCATAGTCTAATTCGTATTATAATAACGTCATAACAAGATTGATATGAATGTTCGAGTAGGTGTTAGACGTCAAGAATCGTCTAAATCATCTTCGTCGTCATCGTCATCATCATCAGATTCGGCTTCACCTTCAGCCTCCTGTTGGTCATAGTCTGCATCGCGCTTTGATCTTGTCATCTTCGGAGAGATCAATCCTAAAGCGATGATGAAACCTCCAGCGTCTGTTCTGATCGGATCATAAATGATCTGTCTGAACATGGTTTGATAAAAAAGAGTGACATAATTTATCCATATTAGATTTCATTCTATTTGAACAACCGAGTCTATTATCTATTCATATAACTTACGATGATCTCAAGGGCAACATTAAATGTGTCATTGAGCTTGATTGTATCGGTGAGAGATAAGATGAGCGACATTTTTGTGATATGATCAGGCCCAATATGATGGCAGCAAATCGACAAGTTTGTGAAAGCCAAGACCGCAATTTGTTGTGCCTGTCAATAGATGATATCTTCATTATACATATGAGCGCATTGCTATCATACTTGATAGATAATTTTGCACTTGAAATTTTTTGGATAATACGGTATTGATCGAGAAGAACTTTCGGCGACTATTCATTAAAATCTTTGAGAAAGTTTGAGAATACGTCTGCGTATGTATGAATTCGTTATCAAAGTTGTTACATTTGACATCTCTTAGTGCCAGTCATTCTTTTCAAGAAACAAGAGTTATATGGTCAGAATAAAGTACTACTCTGCCATAAACTGAACTTGAATGATGACGATGAGACTAACGATGTGTCTTAGTAGATGTTACGAGTGTGATTCTTACTCTGGCCGGGCGTTGTTGTTCTGGCTCTTGATGAGCGGCGAATCAGTGCTTGATCGATTCGTTTCGATCTAGCCTTTCACCAGATATAGGATCCGTTCGTGACACTAGAGTCGGAGTTCTTCGAGTCGATGTGGGTCGATCCACGATGAAGCGAATTGAACTTTTTCTACGCACCGCTCCGAATGTCAATCCGATCTGTATGAGTCTGATCAGGGTGACGACTGCCAAAAGTATGGTCACAATCAAGGCTCGGTCTTGATGATTAATTTGACCATAACCTGTTTGACCGAAATTTAGAAGTTGTTGGACAATCGAAAGAATCGGTTAGTGTCGATGACTAACTTTCGCGATGATGTAACTTTGACGAAGCGAAACTTACCAATGCGCCACCAGTCATTGCACGAAACACCTGATGGCAATTCAATAGCACTGTTGGAATATATACAAAATTGTATCACTTGCCATTGGAAACATATCAACATAATCATGTTGACGGTTTGGATGACAAAGTCTAACAAAAGTAGAAAAGAGTACAGGTTAAGAAACCATCTCTCTTCATCGCTAAACGGAATGAAGCCGAGGAAACAAACGACTATACTAAATAGGGATCCGACAATTTCGTTCCATCGATAAATCGAGAAACCGAGCACGCATATTTGAATTATGATAAGAGCTACGTTCGTGGCGACCACGGTCTTGAAGAAACCACTCATGATTGACGATGATCTCTGTTGTCACAATAGATTTCACATAAGTCACCGCTGTCTTAAGAAATTGTTGCAATCACCATTTTGACTTGTTGACTAACTGATTGATTGATAATTTCATCAAGTGAGTGATGGGATTGATGCTGTACTTTCACAGAAACCTGTTGCCTTCGATTGGCAACTTGAGAAGGTGAACGAATTTCGGTGTCGACATTTATGACCCATTTATGAGCACTAATAATGAACCGATATGGATGCTGGAACAATGCTAGCGCTACACGTCAAAAGAGCGGAATGGGCGCAAATATTGCATGGTCGGATGCGAAGTGAACCATGATTCCGTATTCCATTTCTAATCGTAAATATGCGACCAGCTTACAGGGAAAAGATACTGGGCTACGTGAGTGGCGAACATTTCGTCCGTGCTCTACACAATACAATGGGTATAGCCATCATACTTCATTGTAATGTTCTGGCATGAACAAATAAAGCGTTGCTTGGCGACAACATTGCTAGATCGAATCAGAGAGGCAAGATTCATGATTTGTTTACTTAATGAAATTTCCGTAAGTGTAATGCAACGTCGAAAAAGGTCATGATTCGAAAGCAAAGAGCTCGCATAAAGTTACGAATTAAATGAGTCGTTCACAAAAAAGATCATAGAAAGGAAATGAAGACTTCCGCGATGGAAATCAATGTCTAGCACAATAACTCCATCGGCGATTTGGATCGTGATGTTTCATATCCTTTTATTCCCTTCAAAGGAGAAAGTGAAGGATCGAATCTTTTAAAGCGCAAAAATAGAACTTACAAAAGATTATAATGCGGGCAACAATCGAATAATCGATACATTGATCAGTAGTCGCCGTGGCATTGGTCTCCGTAGCTGCGTTCGTCCTGTTTGGGTTCGATCTTGATTAGATCGTCGATCCTCAAGATGGTGATTGCGGCTTCGGTCGCAAATTTCAATGATTTTGTCTTCGAAATTGACGGCTCGAGCACACCAGCCTCCAGGTTATCTCTAACGGTGCCTTTGATCAAATCTAATCCAACCCACTTCAGGTTAGCGTGTTCGGCGTTCGTTTGCGAACTGTTATGGTAAGCGCGTAATTTTGCGACCAGATCGGATGCATCTTTTGCTGCGTTGACAGCCAAAGTTTTAGGTATCACCAGCAGACTTTTGGCGAACTCAACTATAGCTAATTGTTCGCGCGAACTAAGAGATGTTGCAAAGCTCTCGAGGTAAATTGAGAGGGCGGCCTCAACAGCGCCACCTCCAGGCACAAGCTTCTTTGATTCTAGAACTCTTTTCACAACACACAGTGCGTCATGAATTGATCGTTCAGTTTCTTCTAAGAAATACTGATTTGGTCCGCGTAATATTATTGAAGCTGCATTGTGATTTTTGGGTTGCTTAATCAATATGAGTTCTTCATCAGAAATTCTCTCCTGCACTACTTCCTCGGCTTCTCCTAACATCGATGAGTCGAATGATTCTTCTCCGTCCATATTAGCTAATGATAGCAATAGCTGACCTCCGGTTGCTTTAGCAATTCTTTTCAAGTCTTGTTTCAAGCATCTCGATACGGCCATGATTCCCTTTTCGATCAAGTATTTGTTACACAGATCATCGATACCTCCGGTTGTCAGAATGACTGACGCACCGGCATTTATGACTTTTTGTATGCGTTCCTTTGGTATAAGATTTTCCCTGCATAATAGGTAATTATTCAAGAATAAAAAGATAATTATCATGACAATTTGAAGATTGCTTTTGTTTAAGAAAGATGTCGGCGCAATTTCCAATCACTCAATGGATGAAACTCTAATGAGAGACTGTTGTCTCGCGTCCTTCTATTTTCCAACGTTTTCACAAGGAATGGGTATTCCCGTGTTTTCCACCTATCTGCCTTGTACAACTCGAACAAATGTGGGACCTTGTTGGATTGACAACTGATAGGGCACAGATTAATGCTTACCTCTCGCGAATTCCTTCCAGTTTGTCCGGGTCATTGATTAGCACGTGCACACCTAGATGCATTTTGGCCTTCTGAAGTGAGAAGTCTAGTAATGCAATCTTGGCATTCTTGATATACCTTGGCATCAATTGATGAGCCACAGTGCAGTTCAAAGCGAATCCAGGGACGAGCATAGATTCGTTGGGACTTTTGCCGGTAGCTTTAAGTACATGTACTGATTTGATCGGATAAACAAAGCCTCCCTTAGAATCGGGGGTCTTGACAGCGGTCACTGCATCTACTACCATATTAGCAAAGAAGTCTGAGGTGGTCGAGACAAGCTTTGATGATAGAGACGTGCGAGCGGCTGCCACCGCACGCTCCCGACCCAATTCATTCATACTGATGGTCAGGTTTTCCTGTATGTACTTGCAAGCTTCCTTGCATGCCAATCTATAACCACTGATTATAGAGGTGGGGTGTATTTTGTTCTCGACAAGCTCCTCTGCATTTTTCAACAACTCGGCTGCGATCAGCACTACTGATGTGGTGCCGTCGCCGACTTCTTCGTCTTGTAATTTGGCCAAATCGACCAACACTTTGCCGGCCGGATGCTCGACATCGATCAGACCTAAGATTGTTGCTCCGTCGTTAGTTATTTGTACATCGCCGATGTCATTAACAAGCATTTTATCGAGACCAACAGGGCCCAAGCTTGTTTTGACTACATTGGCAATTGCGTTGCAGGCCATGACATTCTGGGAACGTACTGAACTACCCGACACGCGACTGCCACCGACAGCTAGTGGGGCTTGTACTGTTGCCATGCTGATATAATTAATGAGTTGATATCGCAATTAAAATCAACTTCTAGATGTTCGGTACTTGAATGATAGCGAAATTACGATACCGATGACAATAGATGAAATTATGAGACGCGTTCTAACAAGCTTCGGACGCCGGCCACGCTGGTGCGAAACCCTCGTTGTGCTAAACGAAACGCACGGCACGGGTTTTGTGGCGCAGACATAGTGCGCATACAGTTGTCGCGCGTTGTTCAAACTGAAGTTGTTGAGGTTTTGGGACATAATGTATTTTAGACGGGTATTTTTGGATAAAAATGCACTTGCTGAACCGATTCATTGCGTTGTTCTTTGTAACTGTTTTTTACAAGCTCTCTTTATCCGATTCCCTTAGGGAAATGTTTTCTAATGATCGCCAAGTGGCGGCGTCATTCTTAATTAACACTTATTATGCTGTTGAGTATTTCAATTTCCACGACAAACGACATCACACTGCGCATAACATGATAAATCAATACCTGATTACTAAAGTGAATTTTGAACAGTGTATTGTCATCTCAAATTGCTTCGAACTCAGTTGCTTTCAGTCTCAGATACACATCATTTATTTACTTAAGGTCTATTTATGGTGCGCAAGTCTGTGATTCAATGAGAGCCATCTATCGATGTTGTACTTGTCATCGTGATGTTGTGATCCACACTGTTCGCGCATCTTTAGAGGCAACCACAATCTTGAACAATCATATTATTATACGCTTTGAGAACAACATTAGAGTTATCATCGAAATATAGCACGGTGATCGGAGCTAACCTTGTTGGTACGCAACAAGGCTTAGGTACTTTTTTGTTCATCAAGTGGGCGAGTAATTGTACGATAGCGTGATTCGTTGCGTTTAGATAGGAATGCAAAGGGAACTCACAATCACCGGCACAATAGAAGGAGTAATATCCGTCAGGAGCGATAATCCAGTCACTCCATCTAAGTTCCTTGAAGTTAACATAAAACGGGCGCTTCTGGCAATCTTTCTCGTGATAATTGTCACGCGTTAATTTGTAAGGTGTAGTTGGAAATGAGTGTGATAACTTTCTGGTCTGATTATTATTATTTGTACTTGGTCTGTTTCTTTTTGATGTCACTCCATGAAGGCCGGAAGCGCGCGGTTGCAATGTTTGCACAGTTGCGTTAGTATAGTTTTTGCTAATCCCAGCATTTAAATTGATAGTTGTGGGCTCAAAATCTGTCGATAAGCCTCCATTAGATGGACTTTGTGTAGGTTCGTCGTCACTGTAATCTTCGTTTGTGGTACAACTTGTGTCGACATCACATCGGGTGTTGGAATTATACTCCAATTCTTGTTTCAATGACACACCGCGAGGTTTTAGAGGGGAGGATCGACGGTTACGTGATGTCGAATCTGAGTCCATGGACCTCAACAAGGCATCTGGTGACAAAGGATCTTTGCTTGTCATACTGGAATGAATGACTCTGTTTTCACTCAAAATGTACGCGACAACATACGATTGTTGAGTTGCTGGACCGTGTACCCCTACCAATCCGACTGATTTAGGATCGATGAAATCTTTAGTTGGCTTATAATACATTTGCTGTCTTGGCTCAAGTATGAATCCAAGATTTTTCGATGGCGTGGCAATCCAGTTGTTGAATGGCTTTGTGATGTCGAATGTGATCCAACCCTTATGGTCGTGTTGGATTGCAACTTCTGCTGCCTTCTCCATACCAATGTCGTCGTCACGCAGATTTGCTGAGAACAATTTTAGATCAATCGGCAATGATGACATAAGACTGCTGTCCTCAAGGCTTCGATATATTTTAAAGTGAGCTGCGATGATTTTGTCTTGCTTCTTGATGACAGGACTGACGTCAAAGTAAAATCGACCGTATTCATCTCCATTGAATTCGAGTGTGTTGTGAACTGTCATAAATGGTTTCGTTGTCGAAGAAGAGAAAGTAATGTAATTTTGTTAGAAACTGAACTAAGAAGACATTTTAAAAAATCTCAATACGTCGAAAATATATACTTACACAAGTTATTGAAACTAACAATGGTATTAGATTTATCAATCGCATCTAATATGGACTCATCGAGGGTCTCGTCATCTAATTTGTTGTCATGAGCTTGGGTGACTTTCATGCGTCCACTGTTTTGGTCATAAAATCGTTTGTACAATTCTTTGACGTAATTCGTCCCGGATTGTAAGTCTTTGCTTGGTCTGTTTGGTCTAGGTTCCTTCTCGAGACCCAACACGTTTAATACTTGGCGTTTCAGCTGCATTCTTGACTCAGACGATAACGATTTTAGTGATAATCCTGATCCACCTTTTCTATCAAATAGAATACCAGCATCATCTAAGTGTAATAAAAACTCATAGGTAGCATCTTCACGTGTAGGTAAACCAATTGAACCCAAGTCTTGATCAGCTTTCAAATCTGCCACTGGACCACTCGATGATGTATGGTTTGACACGGCATTGGCCAAATAAAAACAAAAGCTAGCTATTGTGAATGCGGCCAGCGATCGATGAGGAATTACTGATAAGCATATTTCGATAAACAGTGAGGCCATTGTTGGTTTGTCGTAATGTTTTGAATTGGAAGTTTTTATCTGGATTTTTTGAGTGTCGCTTTTGATGATTTTTTGTGGGATTGGATTGAGATTATATCGACGCCGCATGAGTGCGTGCATAGAGGAGTCCGTGGCACGTTCACAGAAAAGGGTGGATGACCAACGTCACAATTTGAGTGAAACAAGGTGAACTGTCAGGCTGCGATCGTCGCAGGCTTGCCTGAGCAGTGGCTGACAAGAGTGTCTGGAAATAAACAGTGTGTGAGCACGAGGAATTGATTGAGAAAAAATAATAAACCAATTGAAATGAGGAATGCTCTAATGTCAATTCATTCTTCGGTTGAAAAACCTTATTGTAGGGGAAACATGCATCTTTCGATGAACTAGAATGAAGCCCACCCAGGTTTGTTAATGAATATTTTTCATCTTTGAATTATTCTTCTTGGCGTGGTCGAACTTGTACACGACCTTTCTGGCTGAAGAACACGCGAAAAAATTCATAGTGTTTCAATAACGCGAGCGTACCAACTCAGGTAATGATAAGCATAGAAAAACAAACCCCATCACAGCTCTTGTCCATCGGAATATCCACGAGTAGAATTCTAAATCGATCAGTCGATATTTCTGTTGGTTCGGATAACTAAGACCGAGACCTAAGACCGAGTCACATAATTATTTAATAAATCAATCAACGAATGATGAGAATCATAGAGTTGTATCAAGTGATTTATTTGCACCGAGAACAGTGTACCGTATTGGTTATTTTATGACAATTACAAGAATGTATCATATTACAATCTCACATATTGATGTCAACCGATTGTCCGCATAGATAAAACAGCATTCTCTCAATCTGGTACATCGATCAACAATCGTGGGACCACAGGTTTGCTCAATTGGTAAATACCACTAGATTCATTGTTGGCCAATGACTTTTTAGTTGAATTTTCTTCGTTTGAGCCGCTTTCTGGATGTCGATTCCTAGTCCTATTGGTTAAGTCACTGATGATACTTTGTTGATGTATAGAATATGAAACATTACCGTACTCTTTAAGGCAAGGAAATGTATGCAATAGGAAGGTGCAGAAGTCTGTTCGCATTCCGAACCACCCTGTGGAAAGAACCAAATAACGTGATAACATGGAACTGTCAGTCAGCCACTTAAAATGAGATGATATGGTGATTCATGTGAGAGTGCACATTACTTACATAAACTGCCACTTTTCGACCCGAATGACCAACGTATCAAAATCAAAAGGGTCAAAAAGAGCGGCAAGGAAACAGTGAAATATGACGGGGTAGGTGTGTGAGGTGGAGCGTCCAGTTTGTGAGTGAGAAGTACCAAAAAGAACACGATTGGGATAGAGACGAGCGAATAAGACATCGTAGACTGAAGACTTGCCCGGTGCATCGCATCGCCGCTAGAAAGATTGGGCGAGCGTAATAGTATAGCGGCAAATATTAGGGCATAAACTATTCCGATCAAGGCTACCGACAAGAATATCCAGGCTGGCACAAAAACTATCACCCATGTCCAATTAATGATGTTGTCCAGTTTTAGGGCTATCAAAACGAATTGTAGTACATTGATAGATGCATGTAGTTCCAATTCGAGATTGCGGTCATTCTTGAGAGACCAAATGCACACTGACATTGATAGAAGAGATATGAACATTAAGGGTACAAAAGCTAATGACCAAGAATGACGGTGGGATTCCAATTTGTCACACACTAACAGTTCAAACATGAGGAGCAGTAATTGCAGTGACAGAGAGATAAGCATGGACTTGAAATGTATGTAGCTGGATTCGCTCATACGGTAATCGGGATTACGGCACCAAACAATGATGCCCACTGTTGCGCCTACAACTACCAGACATTTCCATATCCACAAGGGTAAGAAGACGAGCCACCATGAGATGATGATCTTCTGGTCTAGACGCAGGGTAAACAAAATACTGAAGAATAACAGTGATGTGTATACGATGAACTTACTGATCATTTAGATGGATAGATATAACAGTGATACAATTAGTGATGCAGTTCTTCGGTGATTAGCTCTGAGTAAAAAATGGGATACAAATTTGTAAGGAGTCGTCAGAAACTTACCTCGGATTGAAATCTTGTAAGACAGTCTGCAGATTCATGACTGTGATAGTCATGGTCGTTTTTGCAACAGTTTACTGTTTTAGACGGCTGAAATGATATAGTATCGGTTGTGGTTTCTACAACACCGTGTGTTGGGTTTGATGCCCCTGTAATGCATCAGAGAGATAGCAAATATGCTCCATGAATTGCGATGTATATTTTACAAATCGATATGACAGCATCTGTCATCTTTACCGGGATTCTAAATCAGTTATAAATCAACAAGGTCGGATGAAATTGCAATCAATTTGCCTCAACAAGCTTCGAGTTGGTGAATGATCCACAATATCTAAGCGAAATGATGTTGAGGCTCAGAGGGAAATCTGCATGCCTCAATGAATTTGCGCACAACCAAAAGCAAAAATAGTATAGCAAAAAAGGTACGTACATTGTGTGCGATGATATGAACATGTTCAACGAAATGGAACAGCATGTATATTTGACCAAGAGACATGTATGATTTCACTCAATGCGTTTCTGCCGTCTTCAACTAAGCAAGAATCTTGTGACAAGTTATATTATGGCATCAATAATTTTTGCGTTAAAACTGATATTCCTTCTATTTTTTTACATTGGTCTCTCCTCAAATGTGACCAGTAACAGACCTTGACAGCTGTTCTGAGGAAGTTACATGGTTTCTGACGGTAAATTGACACTTCGACACATGTGTCGAAATGTATTTATCATATGTGAATTAATGATCTGATTTCATGTCGTTAGGATCTGTAACAAAGGCTTTCTCTGCTATATTAAGTCTCGGATAGATTTCATATTGTTTAAAAAATACCATAGGCCGGTTCGTGTTAATTCCGACCTCAATGCATAACTTCTCTTTATCGAAGACTTCATGATCACATACTCAGCTACATTCGCATCATTTGGTGCGACGACATCTTCCGCCCGATAAAACCATTACTCGTCAAGCATGAGCTTCCTCGAATTTCAAGATGAAATGTTTACTAACACGGTCAATGATGACGCCTGTCTTGTAGTCACATCACGTGGTATGGGTTTAGAACAACTGACTGTTAGACTTATGCGCACCTACAGCGATTCCAACAATTTAGTGATCGTCATCGGCGCAGAGCCGGATGAGGAGACTTATTTTCTCAATATATTGTTTGATCAGCATGAGTTGCCGATAGGCAAAGTGCCACAAAGGATTACATCAGAATCGACCAATGCGAAAAAACGTCGTGAAATATATACATCGGGCGGCGTTCTATTCGTAACAACGCGAATCCTAGTCGTCGATTTACTTTTAGAGAGAGTGCCTGTTGATCTCATAACTGGAATTATAGTTTATAAGGCGCATCGTATAACCAGTGATTGCTTGATGTGCTTTATTATGCGTTTGTATCGACTAAAAAATCAAACAGGATTTGTTAAGGCCTTGTCACAAAATCCTCAATCGTTCATAAATGGATTCGGAAAGCTCGATAAAACAATGAGATGCCTATTCGTTACATCCTTACACTTGTGGCCGCGTTTTCATGCTTCTATTAAAAGCTCCTTGGGTCCACCAAGAATGCAGCCGAACATTATTGAAATACGACTCAAACTGAGCGAAAATATGACAAAAATTCAATTCGCGATCACAGATTTAATAGGACTCTGTCTCAAAGAATTAGCCAAAACAAATTCCGCTTTCTTATATGATGCCGACGAACTAACTGTGGACAATGCCATCAGCCGTGGATTTGATCATTTCATTCAAAATAGATTCGACTCTATTTGGCACCAACTGAGTTCACGCGCCAAGCGACTAATCAATGATATCCAATGGTTACGATCGCTTCTTCAACATTTGACCCAATCTGATGCGGTGGCTTTCTACAATCAAACACGATCGGCACAGAATAGTATAAGGGTTGGAGTCGACGTTAGTGATTGGATCTTCTGGAAACCGGCTGAAATCTTGTTCTCTTTAGCTAAGCAGAGACTGTACCCAGGCGGTGCCACACAACCAAACTTTGAGTCAGAAACAAATCAAAAATGGAAAGGCTTTCAGGACATCATTGACGAAATCGATCAAGAGACTCAAGACATCGATGGTACAGTAGACGTCGTCATAATTGTAGCCCACGATGGCGTGTCGCGGTTGCTCAAGGCTATTCTAGAAAAGGGCGCGGTTAACATTCTTAGAGAACGTTTCGAGCGATTCACGGCATTGGTGACAGGCGGAAAGTTGCGCACAGAAGAAGACGACAATGAAGGTGACAGCGATAGGGGAGAAACCGAGAAGCGCCCTGTTATACGGCAACGAGCTAGGCAGGCTCGTAATGCAGCCGCCGAACAAAAGTTACCCGATGATACTATCACTTTGACACAAGTGTTTCGCAAAATGGCCAACAAAAACGAAAATGAAGAGTCAAGTGGTGAAGCTGATACTGCACCTATCGATCCGACCCCAGTGCGTGGTGTTCATCAGTTGAAGCTACATTATTTTTCGTTGCGTGAAAAGTATATCGCCCTTGAAGTGTTATTAACGAAGTTAAGACCGCGCCATATACTCATGTATGACATTGATTTGCAAGCGCTCCGAATTATTGAGTTGTATCAAGCGATTCACTGGCATCCAGAACAATGCACCGTCTACTTTTTCATTTTCGATAAATCATTCGAAGAGCAGCAATACCTAACAACCATCAGAAGAGAACGAGAGGCGTTTGAGAAACTCATAAAAGAAAAGTCTACCATGGTGATTCCGTCAGGACGTGACGGTCGATCAGAGGGCCATCCCGACTTGATTCGCGGATCAGAAAAAGCCAGTGAGACTACAGAATCTAGTGTCAACACTCGTAAAGCAGGTGGTCAGTTGGTGGACAGAGCTTCGATCATCCAACAGAAGATACTAGTCGATATGCGAGAGTTTCGCTGTGAATTACCGTCAATCATTCATAAGAGAGGAATAGAAATAGACCCTATACAGCTTGAGATTGGTGACTACATCTTAGCTCCGGATACATGTGTCGAGCGCAAAAGCATTAATGATCTGATTCAATCCTTGCAATCAGGGAGATTATACAACCAAGCCCGAGCAATGACGCGCCACTTCAAAAGGTCAATCTTACTGATAGAGTTTGACGAAAGCAAATCATTTCATTTCAAAGGCCGCTATTGGGGAGTTGGAGGTGAAAACTTCCGCTCTAACGAACGTCGTTTTGATCTCATCGATCGGCTCATCTTGCTAACCGTACATCAACCTAATTTAAGACTTGTCTGGAGTCCGTCGACCCATTTTACCGCTGAAGTGTTCGAGTACCTTAAAGCAGAACGTGAACAACCAGACGCCGAAAAGATATTAGCCATGACAAATCAAGAGCTCCCGCCAGATAATTATGAAGAAAAATACGACATGCAAGCCAAAGAATTTCTCATGAAGTTACCAGGAGTCAACAGTTATAATATATTTCCATTGATGAACAGCATTGACTGCCTGGCCGATCTCGCTGATATATCGATAGAAGAATTCACCGAGATACTAGGTAATAGTCAGTCAGCTGAATTGATCTTCAAAACATTGCACTCGTCTATGAACAAACTTGTGAATGATGCCATTCAAGTAGAGCAAGAGAGCAAGAAATCACGTCTGTTTAGCGCAACGAAAAAGCGGAAGCAGCTGGGTTAGCGCACTAATTTGTGATGGCCATAAGTAAATATTGAATTTCATAACATAAGAAAAGACTGCGATTTTGTAATTTTGTAAAGAGATCACCGAATGCGTTTTTAATTGTGCATTAACTTGATACGAATTCACTAGACTTTTGTGAACGAAGAAACCATGTGACGCTTCCAGTCTCTGAAGCCAAACAAATCTAGTTAGTTATATATAAAATGCATGTGTCATGAAGTATACACCTTCTCGGGACCATCGAGAATGCTGTAAGGCAGGTCAATCGTTGCGGTAACTTGCTCTGGCCACGGACTTTCTACCCTGAAGTGACCGCGTTTTCCTTGAGACGGGCCTAGCACACGCACAATGTCACCTACGAATAGTTTCATGCAAGTAGTAGACCCTACGATACATAAGAATTCAATGTGTTTTAAGATTAGTATCATCTTATTCATTTGAAAATGAACAAGAAATTAAGAGACTTACCACACCAGTCGGCATTTAGCCTGCGTGTCTGAGGGAATCGTATCTTACGTCCGTTAGCCACTGTGTAGTTTCTGCTTTCCGGTATCGGAGGCGGAGAGATTTTCTTTGAAGTTGGTGAAGTAACAGGTGTGTGAGTTTATATGATCTCAACTAAAAGTATGGTAAACCAATTTTGTTTGATTTTTTACTTGAACTTACCATCCTAACACCATATTTACGGCATGCATTCAACATTACTTCTCGTGAGGAGTAATCTTCTGGCAACGGACTGTTAACAATTGGCGAAGGACGTCGGCGACCACGTCCAGAGGTCGACTTTGCATTAGTATCTGACGACTTAGTAATGCTGCGGCACGAGCCACCAAGATAGTTACGGCTGTCCGACGAAAATCTAGTAGCCGTAGATCCTGTTGGGGCAGGTGCCTTCGAAGTCGAATTCCCGAACGAACTCGATAGGTGTGGGGATGGTGCTATGTTATAATAGTAGTTGGCGGCACCACCGATCATTCCATTCATGCTTGTGCCGCTGCAAAACCCATTGTCGTCGCTTGTTAATCCGCTGTAAGGTATCGAGTTTAAGTAGCCGACATTGCGTGTTGTAAGATCTAAAGTTTCTTTATATGGGTGAAAGTATTGACTATGCGGATCTATAATAGCTGCCGGCGCCGGATTAATTAGCATGGCCGAACTGTTGGCGTAATTGACAAGACTGTAGGCTTGATGTTGTTGATCTAAATTTACGTTATCACTGACATTTGTGGTCAACATTGGGCGTATTTCATCGGTGGCTATAAAATTATTCGACATGGAGCAGATCACGTTATCCGAAGGGGTTCTAATATCACTGCTGTGAGGCTTGGTTGGCCATTGTGTCGCACTTAGATCAAGCAAATCACACTCGATAAGAGACTTGAAATATTTTTCTATGATAAACATACGATCTTGAGGAAAGCCCGGAGGATACCGGATTGCGTGGGCACCGGTGGGTATGAAATCAGTTCGTGTGGCACTCGTATAGTCCATTGATTGTGGCACATGAGTCATAGGCTGAGGTGATAGGGGTGACATGTTGCGGTTTCCAATCGTCCAGGGCATAGTGAGATTAAGAATATTTGGCGATTGCACTGGGCCTTGATTTAGTTGCACTGAGCTAGCAGGCATGGGCGGCGGAATTTCGTTTATAAAGTTGCTAGTATACATGATTCGGGCAAGTATCTGAGCCCGGTGATTTAGGTTTGTGTAGTTGTTGATTCTATATGTTTGATATTGATTTCAATCTTAATATTAAATTGTAATGATAGATATGGTATCCAAAGTAATGATGTTGAATTTTGTAGCCCTACAATGCTCTGGCCCAATGGAAGTCTAGCTGCTGTTCAATCTGATTGCTCAACAGACAGTCTTTTAAACCGAACGCACAGAAAGTGAGGAGGAGAGAGAAAGCGCAGGCGGCTGGCTTTGCTCATCCGATACTATTGTGCAACACACACATACACACTCACACACACAAACAGTCTGCAGTGTGAGGTTGTGTGTGTGATTTGAGCCTTAGGTCAGAGAAAGTCGCTTTTGCATTTGTTGCTCTCTCTCTCACTCTGTATCTCTTGCTTCTTCTATTGCATTCGCTTTCTCTGTTGGCGCCGAATATAAACACAAATCAAGCACGCGGTGACCCCACAGGTCTCTGTCACGGTGACAGTGTCACCCAGACATTTGATAAACATTTCTTGGATAAATTAATGGAAAAAAGTGTTTGAACGATCGAGATCTCATCAAAGCTATCCAATGATTCACGAAGATGAAAAATGATTTTATTAGACAACTTAGTTACAGTCACTCCGACTGTTGAAAAATGATTTTAATAGACAACTTAGTTACAGTCACTCCGATTCAAAATGGTTCAACTCATCAAAATTTTACTTTATTCGCGTTAATCACGCATGCGCAACTTTTGATTGTTTACCGGGACATGCTGGACGACTATTAGCACAACACTTTCGTTTTATGAAAAGGTGTATGACTTGCTAAAAAAAATTTTTAGATAGTATCTAACGATTTTCAATGTAAATTATTATGTTTGTTCCTGATTTTGAATGTTCCAATTGTTGTTCAGTGATACAATACCAACACGGAGGAAACTTTCATCGACCTTCCAAGAGGAGGGTCACCTGACCTTGAAACCATATATCTGGCACTATATAATCACTGCTCTCGCCTTTGAATCTTAACACCAATGGAACCTGCATCTGTCATCGTCAAAGCTGCCGGCCTGTCTGTGATCTACAATGTGATAGTGCAAATCTTAAGCCGTTTGGTAACATTCATACTTGGAGCAGTGACACTCAAATATCTTCGCTCCAGTTCATTGTTGGGCATTGTGAATGTTCGCTTAGCGTTGTTGTACACAACATTACAATTTTTATCCCGTGAGCCATTCAGAAGAGCGTGCCTACGTGAAGCAACTAAAAGCAACACCACCTGGAGTAAGCTGGTTAATGTCGTTTGGCTTGGTTTCCCGCTGTCTATCATATTGTCAATCGTACTCGGCTATCTTTGGCCGACACCCGGTGATGATGATCTCATTGTGTCGTCGCGAACCGATTACAAACTGGCAGTTTTGACAACATGCCTATCCGTTATACTTGAGATGACCTCTGAAGTTTGTCATGTCTATGCTCAATCTCGTGCAATTGTTGGTTTAACACCAGCATCAGAAGGATTGGCTGTGTTCATACGTTGCGTTCTGGTGACCATCGTGACAATACAAGATTCTTTTAACTCTGGGTCTAGTTACATATTGACAAAGATAGCTATCTGCCAACTGATTTCATCCGTATCCGTTGTGGTATCTTCATATAGCTATTTAGCTCGTCAAAGGGTACCAATCAGAGAATCTTTTTTACCTCTCTTTGGTTCTAACAACAATGAAGTTATTCATGACTACAAACACTCAAAAAAGATGGAAGATAGCAGTACACCAGCCGACGAAAATGTGTCTCAGGGTTTCATCGATAAGCACTTCGATTCATCAAGTCTTCGTCTGTCTTGGAACTTCATGATCTATGTCGTTATGAAACAGTTTCTCACTGAGGGAGAGCGATACATGATGACCTTCTTCGATCTGATTAATTTGCCTGATCAAGGAATTTACGACGTGGTGAACAGTCTCGGTAGCCTGGCTGTTAGGCTATTATTCCGACCTATTGAGGATAGTGGATTCGCCCTATTTTCGCAACTTATTAATAGACACAGAAGACTGGGCGAATCGCGATTTGAGAAAGTCAAAGAGAACTTACTCAATATAATCAAGAGTATGCTTATCATCGGATTGGTCATACTTACATTCGGTTTCAACTTTGTGCAATTTATTGTTCTATATGGAGGAGAAAAGCTTAACAATGAGACTGCTTTCAATCTCATGAAATGGCACTTATTCTACATACCATTTCTAGCCGTGAACGGCGTAAATGAGTGTTTCACCATGGCCTCAATGAGTCGCGATCAACTCAATCGGAACAGCAAACTGTTGGTAGTTTTCTCGACTGTTTTCTTAACTACAGTCTTTTTGACAAAACCTTTGCTCGGAAGCGCCTGTTTCATTCTAGCAAACTGTTTGAACATGAGTTGTAGGATTGCATTTGCTTTTCATTTGATACAAGACTACTTCCACCTGCACAAATCGAGGTTGAATTTGTGTATGTTCCTTCCTAGCAAGCAGACATCAATGTGCCTTGCTTCAATATTCATCATACTCAACATCTCTCAAAGGGCATTATTAGCAGATCTGAGTAACCTCAAAATGTTATCATGTCATGTCTTTATAGGTGCGACGTGTATGTTATTCCTTCTATTCATGTTGTTCCGCTTCGAGAAATCACTTTTTGATTTCATCCGAAAAATCATTAAAGTTCGGAAGAGTTAGTGTTAACCATTAGTGGATAACCTAGTGGACCAATATAGACTTGTGGCACGATTGAGTCAAAACCGTTCTTGGAAACGGAGGACCTTTATTTATCTAACAACTGGTCTAACATTGTTATCTCCGGATGTGGTTCTGAGAACCGGACGAAGCAAGCCTACATTCGGCGCTTCGTTGTTGTTTCCCCATGGCTCTGAGCGTGTATTATTTCTTTAAGATCACTTTCTGTCCAAGGTTCAGGTTCCTTGAACCCATATGTTCTGGCGATCGTGAGCAGCTGATCAGTGGCCGTCGGCATATCCGGTTTGTAAGTCATGAACTCTTCGTTCGGGAATTCGATTGTAGTCCATCGTGGATTAGCATTGGTGAATGGTGACCAGAAACCTTGTATTGTAGGGTGATAGGTATTGATGGGCTTGAGAAGCTTGCACAAATCGTACCCCGATCGCGTCAAAAACCAATCAATCCAAGCGCCGATCTGATCTTTGTTCATACTGTGCAAATTAAGCCAGTGGGTTTGACCGTTCAGAAAGTCAGCGGTCATGACGGGTGAACGAAATAGCCTAGGCTTTATATAAATCACACAACCAGGATTTGTCTTGGCTAGATCAACTAGATCTGTCTCCACGAATTTACGCAATTCACGGCTACTACCACTAGTTTTACATAACTTGAGAGTAAGACGGGCTATCTGGTTCACGTATCTTTCAAGAAAAAATGTGGGAAAAATGTGAGTTGTTAGCAAATGATTCGGTTCTAACCATTTTGTGTGATTGAGTTGTAGACATGACACCTACCTTCCGTGACCTTGATAATATGCATTCTTCAAGAAACCTGTAATCTTCTGTGACTCCATTCTCAGAAAATAACCATTCAATATGGTCGTGGTCGGATAGAGAATAAGTGATGACGATGAATTATTTCAGCATGCTGAGAGAATATCAATTGTAAATGATGCTACTGGCGCCCCTTAGATGAGTTCCTGCAGAGATAGCCATGTGCAGGACGACCTGCTGCAATCTGTTCTAGAAGAAACACCAGACACAAGGTTGTTTCGTCTCTGTGCTGATATTTGGTAATACCTTGATATTTATTAGAAAATAAATTCACCTGAGCAAGATATATTATTAAATCATGGCTAAAATTGTTAGTTCTGGTCGCAGCCTGATGGCAATCACGCAGCCAGCGACTCGTCTTGCTCCGAACGTTATTATGAGAGCTTCAAGCAGTTTCGTGGCGCCGCCGGAGAAGACAAAATACCACAGCATACACGATATACCCGATGAAATGATCGAAACAACTTCGACTAGGGACCCCGACAATCCAGTCTACAGGACCAGAAGATTCGTCAATCTTCGCAAACGTCAAATCCTTTACCAACAGCGAGATGACATCCCCGTTTGGTACAGAACGACAATGGACAAAGTCACATTTCACGGTGTACAAATAGCTACTTTCGGACTTACTGTCTACACGCTTTATAAATTTAAGAAATCGCTTGAGAAGTAAGTTGAAGAATTTATGGAACTTTGTTAGGTTTTCACTTGTGTAATGCGTATATGCAAGCTCTCACATATATTGAGCCTCGTCGAGTAGAATCACCTTCAACCATGTCACCTCTACTTCATGTATGATTATTAGATGAGCCAATAAATTCAACATCAATCGGTGATACGTTTATTTGTAGTCATGAATTTTTTGAATGTTCTTGCGACTATCAAGGGAAATACAATGCTCGCGTCTGCGAAGACTTTGACCGTTTTCGCATCTGACCTTAATTTTCCCCAAGAAATGGCCTCATCCGGCTGAGCACCTGCATCACTACCGTCAAATTCTCCGGCAGTGTTGACAAATACTGAGTATTCTGCTCCTCCTCGCATTAAGTTAGCATTTAGTATGTGATGTTTGCAAACTCCCCCACCCAATATGATGACACCGCTCTTTCTTGCACGAAGAGCTACAGTAGGTAGTCTCCTGATGTCTTGAACTATGTCGATTCTGAGACCAGGATTTTTGAATGTATGGAAGAATATCATATCACCAATAGAACCATCAGTGAGTGCAGGACAAAAGATTGGAATTTTGTTTTTTGCTGCCCAGTAGCACACGGAATCTTCATCACCAATTTCGATACCTAAGCGTTCGATAACCTTTGAAGGTGTCCACTCGATCCCCTGTTGGTTCTGTTCGTTCAACATGCTATCTAATATGGGAATGATCCAATCTTCAAAGGCACAATAATTTTGATTTGGCACTAACAAATTGCCTATCCTATTGATTCCCATATCTCTCAGCATAGAACCCGCTAGATTGAATTCGCCGAGAAAAGTGTCACATTTCAGCTGCAGATCAGATGGACGTCTCAAACATTTGATGAGATCCTCTTCTACCCCACCAGCAGTTGTGACAATACAATCGACAATGCTATTTTTGACGAGGTAGCAGATGCTTTCACGTAAACCACTCGAAATCATGTTGGATGTATAACCTAAGAAGATAGTACATCCAGATCTGCGTCTCACGAACTCATCATCGACGTCCGTTTCCACATCAAACGGCAGAACTCTTTCGCGTAGCATTACTTCGATCAGTTCTGTGGCTTTGAATAGATTAGATGCTTGATAACCGGTGTTGGCGAATGCATCAAAGAGTCTTTCATAGTCCATCTCTCCTTCAAAGTTATAACCACGAACCCGTGGAGCATTTCCGCATAGAGTATCATCCCGGCTAGCTTTTAAAACGGACTCGGTAGCCAGTGACGGGACTTTATCTCTCTTTGACGACGATGAACCACCTTCCATTAGATGTAATGTATGATTTTGAATTTTTTACAAAAACAGTCTCAATTGTTCAATACCAATGATAATAATAAAATGTATGTAAGTATGTTGGAATACATACTTGGCGTTTATCATTCTAATCAACATTTTGACCCTCCGAGGTCGTCCTGCAGGACAAACATTAAGCAGGCTCGCAAGTCAGCGCTTAGGCTGCCTATTCAGCAACATTGTCTATGTAATACGTAAAATAATTGTCGAGACCATTATGAAAAGAAAAATATAAAATTCGGAGAATAGTCATAATTCATGATAATTCTGTTGATACACAATGTTAAGCATCACACTTCCAGTCTTCGTTTCCGAAGTCCACGCACAATTAGATCGTCGCCTTCTCATGTCTTGATGGCTCATCATCGGGGAATTTCGCTTGAGCTGACGGGACATCCATCTTCGAATCTTGGGCCTCATCAACTGACCTAATAATCCATCATGATTTAAGAGGATCAACCTTATCTAACGAACAAACGCTACAACTGTTAAGTGGCCACACATGAGAAAGCAACATGTCATCGAAGAAATATATTTCGGCCTTTTAATCTGATTTGTCCAAGCTCTTCTATCATATTATTTAGATACTGATCTTCATAGATGCCACCATAGAGCTATTATGTTGAAACGAATATGGGCTCACGAGTTGAAACCGACTACAATATGAGCAAGAAGTTACAGATTGTCGAGGGGTGTCAAGCAACTCTTATTGGTTTAACTGAATCAAAAGGCCAAGATCATAGTCTTGCTGACGCAAAGACTGGTCATGTTGTAGAGCAGTCTTTTCTTGATTGTTCGAAAATTAGCTCCTCTGATGCCCATCTTCTATCAGTATCTCTGCAAATACGAATTCAGGAAAAGGATTCGTCTGTTTCGCGGCACTCTTATTCAGCTGACCGAATAATCACGCCGATGACTCAAGACAGCCGCGACTCAAATTTTCCTAACTCTCCGTTAATGAGTGACAAAGAACATAAACTGATGAACAGAGAAGAAACCACAGCGTACAATGTCGATAATTTAGATTATAACGAAAATTCGATAGCCCAAGGAGATCTACCTGATATAGTAAATAATACTATTCGGAATAGCCCACATCAAACGATGCAACCAGATCATGAAACCAGCATTAGCAAGAAACCAGGTGTCCAAGACGATTCTTCGCCCATGACTGGTGTGGCCATCGTTGACATGCAAGCAAATCAAAGCAGCTCAATCTCTAACGAGAAGCTCATAGACGATACTGAAACGATGAGTTCACTAGAAATCACAACTATCGACACCGGTGATAATGAGCTTTTCGCGACTCACCTCGCTTCATTGAAGCTGTCTGATGGGAGCTCGGATCAGTCTAATAGCGATAGTGGTATCGGAATCGGCGCAACTGTTGCCTCTTCTCATATGAAAATTGTCGAAGTGGAGACAGGTCCTGGCTCATCGAGTCGATCCATCGGTACAGAGGATATCCTGTCTTCCAAAGATGACGTTGCAATTAGTGATGCTGATATATCTTCGAGTTACATTCAAAGCCCTATTAATTCAGACAGCGCTCCTAAATTAAAATCATTGCTCAAAAAAGTGGTTGGCATCAGCAAATCTTCATCAACCAAACGTGACAAAAGGGTTAAATTCAATCAAACTGTCATGGTTTTCTGCGAAGACTTGGACATGCCTCCTGCACTCAACTTTTCACCTTTTGCATTCGAACCTCCCAGTGAGTACAAAGACTCTCTCCTGCAATACGAACCACCAGATAACTACCGCGATTGTCTGGATAACAGCCACAGTGAAGAAAAGTCAATTTGCGAGGTTAGAGCAAACGAAATTTCACGACTAGATCACTGCTCTGGTTCCAAATCAAATCCATCTAGTGACGAGCTAATCGTTGGCACTACTAAAGATGGATCAATATTAGATACATCGGACATTACGAGTGAGGACGGCGAGGACGATTTTCCAATCCATTACACTGATCATCTATTACCTGAAAGTCGTGTATCTGAAAGTGATGATGATATTTCTACACCGAAGGTCTATCAAGACAACCCTGTAAAGTATCAGTCGGAAACGAAATTTCGCGAAACGTCTAATGAATTTGATGACTTCGAAAGAAACCGGCCCCAGTCTCCAACTGCATCGATTCCAAGCAATAGTGATATAATCTCGGCCAAGGAAACCTGTGAAGTTTCTCCTCAAATCTTACATCCTAAAAAACTTGATAGTGAAAACTATGCTCAAGCTCGTATTACAAAGAGCAAGCAAGATAATGCAATCCCTATTGAAAGGAACCAACCAACAAGAAATGAAAAAGGTGAAACTACTCCGGACATGCCGAACAAAAATTATCAAAAGGATAGTGTTTGTTTGAAGGGTAATGATGCTTCGCGAGAAGTTAATATGAATCAGTTTCCAAATTGTCTTAGTTGTCACAACGGAGCTACCTTGAGTCAAGCCAAACAACTTGAGTCAAGCAAAGATCAGCACCATAATATTGTCTCAACGCAATTATTGCAGCCAACAAATATTCCGATGGGATCTGTGTGTCAATTTAGCGATGGTCATGTAGTTGGTGGCCAGATTGTTAAAATCACACAATCAACTATAGAGCCGGCTTCAAAGAGCCATATAGTGACGAGCGAGATAGTTTCATCTAACAGCGTTGCGATTGTTGGCACTCCGGCAAATAAACCCGTGCAAGTTAGCTCAAACAATACGCAATCGATGATGCCGAAATCCAACAATGAATTGTCTGTCACCGGACATGCTGAATCTTGGCGTGTCGCTGCTCATCCAATTTCAGCAAGCGAACTGCAATCGAAGGGGCCTATCAAGGCATCGGACCATGTCGGATGTCCTGTGTGCCAGTCAATGCAACAAGAAAATCGAACACAAGATGTTCGTATCAATTGTGCCCGTCAGGATTTACCACCCACGAGAGCACCCCTAACAAATCGTTCCTCATTGCAATTATCAAATCCTGGAACTAGAATCGCTGTTTGCTCGCACCCGTCTCACAACAACCCAAATCCCACCGTAACTCAAGGTGGTTCTGTCATCGATCCTCGCTCTCAGCAAATTATTATGATTCGATCACCTAATGGCCCCGATCAAAATTCAACACTGAGCTTGAAGCCGTGTTGTGAGGTTTCAGCCAGACAGCTTGCAACTCAACACCACAGTCACATGATCGCACCAGCGGTTGGGTTACACCAAGCCAACTATCAGAATAAACCGGTCGTTTATTTAGTGAGACGGTCTGGAGTCGTGCGGCCTGGAGTTGGCGTACAGAGAGCTTCCACGCCCACAAATCGATTGCAACAATTGGATGCCAATCCTCAAACTCGGTCTGTATCTCCTGTTCAAACTTCCGGTAACGCTCAAAATCCTTGGCCACAGACTTCGGAAACTAAGAACACTGAATCTCAATCAATTATAATACCGGCGAATGTACTGACACAGAATGAAGTGTATGATTTAAGACAATCCAATCAGCTCGCGTTTGAAAATCATGTACAGCCAGGAAACTCTCTTGCTAACAGAAGAATTATTATCAAGCCAGTCGTGTGCACCGATGCAAATTGCAGATTAGCATCTTCCATACATGCTAATATATCCACGAATAATATAGGCAGAACGAATATTGAACCCAGTCTGGATCATCGGTACCTTGCTCGGCCTGTTCGATGGAATGAGCAAGAGATACGAATGTCCGGGCCTAGCAATCATTCAGCTCCTAGAATACCGACTATGCCAACAGGTAGGCCCCAAGCTTACCACGTTTTGCCATCTAGCGTTGCCAACGATAGAAATACGCACAGAGTCTACTGCGTTCAGCACCCATTGGGAGGCCAGAGTATGGCGTCTGGTCAGGGATCTAGTCAAAGAAACTTTCCAAATGCTAACGAAGTCAGGCGACGTGACGGTCTCAATGCAATACCACTTCATGCACAAGACAGGCCCATGAGCATTAGCAGCTTGGCCTCGGCAGTCAATAGTCAAAGAGACTCTCGCGTTCAGCAATATCATGATGAAGAAGACGATGAGCTTGAGAATTTCGTACTACAAGATCAACAGCGCCTAGAGCGAATTAAGAAGCGCTACTTTGGAATGCATTTAGAGGATAACGATGATCCAACTTTCGGATTCTCGAAGAGACCCTCAGTGAAAGGAATTTCAAGATCGAATGACAGTCAATCGAATGTTAGAAGTGCCTCCAACAGAAAGAAGCAGAGTTGATTTAATTTTTGTTAAGACAGGCAAGTTGGCCAGGTCTGCATTTCAAATGTTTCTCTTACCCGGATTATTTAGTTCCGGGTAGATTCGCAGCAATTGCTCGTTAATTCGTTTATGCGATGTTAGACAAGAAAGAAACCTCAGTCGATCAAACTTCAAATAAAAAACTGTAGTGATATAATCCAAAATTTTGGGGACTTTATTGATTGCGTCAAAATATATAGCTGTCTAAAGACAATTTCATCATAATCATGGAAGAGAGTGGAGTGATATCGATTAATAAAGGATCTCTCTATAATAAGTGAGTATATTAAAGGGCGAATGTTCACTCGATAGTAGACGGCTGTTGAACGGAAATCTCTATGGACAAGCCGCTTGTTCTGACGAGCAATGCACACTTGGGTGCTTCTATTTTGGAGTATTGTATCTCTCAAATTCTTATAATCTTCTGCATTTGAGGACTCTCGTACTCCGTGAATCTGATGCCGAGTGATCATCTAGAATTAAAACATACCCACCTGGTGATTCTGGATACTAACAACTAGATCTTGGCAGTGAAGGACGCTACATCGGAAACTGTCGGCCTGTATGATTAGTGTCAAAGTGAGGTTGTGTTCAGGCCCATGCGTTTGAATTTTGCTTCGGGGTGTACCTAATGCATGCATGTATTGGTTATCAATAGTAGCTTGGGTAACTGCTTGGATAACCGATTTGGGGTGCCCAATCAGCATAAGTAGTCCTATACGTGGGCGGATGCGAATAACCTGATGAATATGTCGGCGACGATGCTTGGGTGTAATAATGTCCATTCTTGTTGTGATGGCCATAGTCGTGGTGTGCCGACAAATTGCTGCCCCGCTTGCCATAACCATGATTGCCGTAGCGACTCAATTGTCCATACTTATCGTGGCCATGATTTGCATGTGACTGAGTGCCATGATTACCGTAGTTATCGTGAAGGCCGTGTTGACTCCCGTAGGCATTGTGTGAATCAGCATGCTGTTTACTTGCCACCTCTTTGTCATATGCATAGTGTTTTTCATAACCATATCCGCGATCACGCGAATAATATCCAGATCCATGATTGTTTCCGTGATTGTTATAGCTGTTGGCGTATGAATCGTGCTTGCCATGATTGGAGTGACTATTGTGGCCTTGATCGGCGTACCCTTTGTCGCCGTACTTGTCATAAAGGCCGTGATTGCCTAATTAAGCGAATATTATTTTAAAGATGGCATAAAATAATGGAAGATAGCATCAGAAACTTTGGTGAGCTGTGAAGCGATCAGGAGCAGCTGATTCTGTTTGCACGCACCGCTGCTTTCAAATGTGCTTGGCGCGCATGTTGATGTTCATCCAATCAAAGTTCGGTTCCGTCAAATAAATAGTTGTCTTTAACAAAACTTACCTTGATCGTAGAGGCTCCAATCGGACGCCTGTTTTCCGTAAGTATTCTTTCCTGAATCTTGACCGTAACCCGAATCGGTTGAGTGTTGAACTGATGGCAAGTATCCCGTTTCTTGACTATCGAGCTCGTGCGCAGTAACTTTGGCCTTTGAATCGCGCTTAATCTGTGCAGGAGGAACATCAGCGTCAACAGATAGAGCTGGGGTTTGAGACAAAGCTGGTGCGCTTGAAACTAGACCAGCCAACAAGATGGGCATACAGACGGTCAGACACTGTAGTTGATGAATTTGCATTTCGAATTTTTTATTCGCTTATATTTGGTCTTCTGATTCGATTTACGTATATTGTTGATTTGAATCTAATAATGCTTTTTGTTGATGATGATCAGCAGTATATCGATCAACTAGTGTTAGTGAAGTAAACTTTTTGATTGAGCTGCTTGTGTGTTGATCAAAACAGCAAGTGTGAATGAAATGATGAATCTATTAGACTTTGGAATGTTACGTGCGAACTCGAAATAGATGAATTAAGCTGAAGACGTATATGTGTGTGTGTGCAGATTGACTTGTTAGTGAGCCAAAAAATGGTGTGAACAAACACACATCTATGTATCCATATATTTAAATTAAGAATTAGCTGTTGTTGAACTATGTGCCAATAGAAGCTCAGTATTCACTACGTGTTTGGCATTGATGGTACTGATCAAAGCTTAGCTCCTGCATTTGATTGATGGAGCTCTCATGTCTCAGCGATACAGTTCTTGTAGGAGTTGTTGCCCAAAAATTATATGAATTATAGCTCATGGTGGTTGTGATGACAATCAACCACTTCTAGCACTACAACTGCCACTAGTGTTACCTGATCTCTAATTGTGAAGCGTTGCCTACAGGCAAACAGTTGCACAGGGAAGGAGTTCAACTTGTTGCTGTTTTGATTGTTGTTGCTGTTGCCGCAACCTGTAGTAGAGGAACGTGTAAAACAAAATCAAGCTTAACACGATATTCAGACACACAAAATTCTCTCACTAGAGTAGAAACAATATATTGTTAGCGGTGTGTGGTCGTCTTATAACCACTATGATGATCGTGACGTGACCACGCCAGTCTGTGTGAATGAGTGTGTCTCAAAAATGACACCCGAAAGAGAGTATCTTGTCATAAGATAGAGCAAAAATATGCTGACTTGAAGTATTTATCTTGACATTTGCCTTGTGTCTTGGAGAGAGCGTTTTTCCCAAGTTCACGTGAGTCAAAAAGTTCTTTCGACATTGACTTTCACTTTTCTCACACGGTTTCTGACCACGATTTTCGTCACTCATGAGCTGTTTGTTGTTGTGGCTATCGCTAGTATTACCACTGCTGCTGCTGCTATCATTCATTGTTTCATCGAGCGTCCAACATTTCACGGACACAAGCACGAACACTTGCAACGGTAACAATAACAGTAGTGGTAGTAATAATAATAAAACTATGACTGAGCTACACTAGTAAAATTAAACTGGTTGCTCTGCAAAATTAGCCAGAAACAAACACATTCATAATGGCTTCAAGCCTCAAGAATCATATCAACGACAACTACAGTTGACAATGTCTAACTGTTGTTACGCTAGTTAAGTGGCTGCGATGTACTTTGATTTGATACACACAATTGGCATAATTCTAATGTGCATTCTAACTTAACTCAAACGCTTTCGTTAGCGTACCCTTATCATGTAACAGTTATATCACTTTACGATTGCATGCTTGTTCTCTTTGACGATGCCAGTCGTTGTTGTTGCCGCATTCAAGCGTGCTCAGGATTGTCCAATGTTGTCACATGAAACTGTTATTCATCATTCAGACTTAACCAAGTCCATTGCATATTGAATTACATGCTTATAGCTTTTAGTTTTAGTTGACAATGAAACAACTTTTCAGAATCAACGCAAGCTTGCATGCGTGCTCATTAACTGCTCAAAACGCTGCAGCTCTATTGACCGAACCTCTCGCTCGAAAACAGAATAAAAGTCAATAAAATAAATGCGAAACAATAATAAAAAATAAAAGAATACTAATAATACTTAAGGAAATTTTAAACGAAAATTGAACACGCATAGTTTGGTGATCAGAAAGTTTCTGTAAGATAAGAAACAATACTTGAAATGCTTAGTACCAAACAATCTTCATCTATTGTTTTAAAGTGCCTGTGTTACGTCCGTGTTGCAGAATATAGCCCTGTTAATAATAACTTATTTGAGCCTTTTATGAGCGATATAATATTCTGCTGATTCATCCGTCTGGAATATTAATTGCCGAATCGTAACATTGCGTTCAATACTAATACGTGCACAATGTGACGACGTTAGCAAAATTAATTTTCTTATTGTTGACACGCGCGCACGCTTCAGCTCGCTTACTTCATATAGATAGTAAGTGAGTAAAGTAAAACAATAGAAATTAAATGTTGGCCGCTCTCATTGCTGGCTCCAATTTTGATTAAGATTTGGCTTTGGCTTTCTGGAATCAAGTCGACTGCACTCTTCTCATGGCCACACGAGGCCAAATTCGATTGAACAGACTGCGTCGTTGTCCTATACATGCGAACACGTGCCAAACGCCTAGAGAGCAATCTCCAACAAGCCAACTGCAAATTAAATAGCTCACAGTCACAGATGAAATGAACACGTGCTACATATTACCAAAGATAAATAGAGTCTTAAATTATTTGATCGTGACAACTTGTCGCATTTTTTTTGAACTGACACACTTGATGGTGGCTAATAATAATTGCATGGGCTATTAGTGGGACACTTGATCAAAATTGTCGGCGCTGACAAATTCCATTTTGACGATGACAATTAGGAATCATGTGTATGGGTATAATTGTAATTGAGTAGGCAAACAACAATAATAAATTTAGCTCGAGCTGTAAAAATAGACTGATATTGTAGCGTAACTTGGAGAAACTCTAACAACGCAGTTAACAATCGATAAAATGAAACAATATGGTCTGTGTAGATTATTGTCTTTATTTAAAGTTGTCTAGTAGTTTGAGATACACAAATTTATATCTTATTCAATTTTTCCAAACAACCTCGAAGTTCATAGTGCTGTTCGCGATTTGTGGTTCGGTCGTTATTCGAAGCTGTCGTCGAAGCTGTTGATTGTTTCACTCATTGATCTTGATATATTTTGTAAGAGATATACATTACATATGTTAGAAACTAACACTTACATTGACTGGTATTAATTTTAATGCGAATATGGTCCTCATGTCTGGCTGAAACCCTTCTTTGGAGGTCTCACGCGAAACTTCGGTTTATGGGTGCGGCTTAAGCGTAGCGAACTTCGAGTGAGTAAAGTCGCGCCGGTCACTGCGTTCGCAGCGAGAATTTCTATGAAATTAACTGCCTTGATCCTGCAGTTAATATCGTGCAGGACGAGTTGCCATGCTTTCAAGGTTGGCAACAATAAAATGAAGAATCCATGTGGCTGCCTCGTGACAATTCTTTATCAAAACCACCATAACTTTCAAGCTATTTCATCAGAATTGCACAATGTCCAGATTATTTTTCACCTGTCGTAGGTTATTAGTTGCCTCAACAAGGCTCTCCCATTCCGTGCCACCGCCTCTCAAAAAAGAATTTCTGGGATCGATATGTACGTCAGATTGGCCAAGTCAAATCACAGACTTTTTGCGACGTGAACGGTTAAGCGAACCTACACCTATCCAGGAGAAAACGTTACCGATATCAATGAGACAACGCGACGTTGTTGGAGTCGCACGAACGGGTTCAGGAAAAACGCTGGCGTTTGTGATACCGTCTATATTGCATGTTGTTCGCCATAGAGCCACGCAAAATATCACATCACGATTCCAGAAAAGAGATCCTTGCGTATTGATTCTATCGCCGACTCGTGAACTAGCTAGTCAAACCGCCAAAGTTATCTCCAAATTTGAAGATACCAATTCTCTTGTGCTAGTCGGCGGTGCCTCGCGTGAAAACCAAATACGTCAGCTGGCGTTAAGCAATCATGACATCTACATTGCTACACCGGGGCGCTTGCTCGACTTGTTGGAAGAGCAATTCGTCAACTTGAATCAAATAACATACCTAGTATTGGACGAAGCCGATCGAATGCTTGACATGGGTTTTGAGCCTCAAATTAGAAAAATAGTCAAATACTTGCCCGAAAATAGACAAACGCTCATGTGGTCAGCCACTTGGCCTGAAGAAATTCGAGCTCTAGCCGAGGATTTCATGCGTGAATATGATCTGGTGGCTGTTGAGGGCACCGAGTTAACCGCTAATCCTAATATCGAGCAGAAGGTTGAAGTATGTGAGCCACGCGATAAGCTTGAGCGTCTGTTGTATCATCTCAACAGGATATTCAACGAAAATAAGAATGCCAAAGTTCTGATATTTGTTGCGACAAAACTCAAAGCTGATCAGATGATGATTCAATTGATGAGAAATCGCATCAATGCTGTTGTTATGCACGGAGGCAAAACTCAGAATGCTCGCGATAGAGCTTTGGTAATGTTCCGACAGAATCAATGTCGATGTTTGATAGCGACTGATGTGGCTGCACGTGGATTAGACATAGATGATATCACTCACGTCATCAACGTTGACTTTCCTCAGACAGTTGAAGATTATATCCACAGGATTGGTCGTACGGCCCGACATCATAATCGCGGCGAGTCGATTACCTTTTTCACAAGTAACCCGAACGATATGGCTTTTGTTGACAAATTTATCACCATATTGAATAAGTCCAATCAGAAGATACCAGATGAGTTGCTCAATTTAAGCGAGCAAAAACATTTATACAACTCGGTCAAGGGGAAATCCAGGAGAAGATGGAGTAGCGAAAGCGACGGCGGCGGAGGACGGAGAACGTTTGATTTCTACAGACGGTAACTTTCCTTATATCGTTCCTTAGCATTGAGCCATCACAGATTAAATTTGAAACCGCTTGTCGGTGTCAATACGGAATCTGTCAAAGTTCTCATGCAATCTGAGCGGTGTTTTGACAACTCAAACAATTCGGAATTCAAGTACACATCAAATATAGTGTTGTATATTAAACTATTGGCCAAATGGCGTTGTTTGCTGATGACATGTTTGACTTTTTGGTTCCATTGGTGTAGTTGTCGCTTAAGTTCATGTCTCAATGAGTCCAAACTTTGCAAATGTTTCGCGGCAAGCTCTATATGTTCGTCCAATATGGTGTGACACTCAACTTGATGAACGAATTGATCATTGAGACGCTCGAGTTCGGCGGCCACCAGTTCAATGACACGTCGTCGTTGGCCCAATTGTGAATAGAATTGCCACAGACGTTGCTTGGCCTCGATGTATTGCTCATATTGTGGACGAACCAAGTTCATCACACGGTCGAATGTGTCGATCGATTTGATCCATTGCGCAATAATATGGGCCTCGCGCGAAACTTGGCGCACGTGCTCGCCGTCGATTGGACGCTCTCTGTCCAAATATCGTCTGCGCACCAACTCCATCGAATATCGATCTATGTGTCGTCGATCGAACGTACGCAGCGCCTCTAGAAAGATTGTTCCGTCCATGTTGAGCGTGTGGAGCGCTGGTTCCCAGTAATCTTGCACTATTCGACCGGTCATGGGATGCAAGCGTCGTTGAGGCCGCAAACCGAACGCGAGTATGCATACAGATTCAATCACATGGCGCACGTCTTTGGGTGGATGCTTCATAGCGCGCAACGTACGTATCGAGTTGGCGTCGAGCGTTTCGAGGTTACGAATGGCTTGTCGAATTTGCGGCACAACTTGACCCAAACGCTGGACGCACGTGTCGCGCTGGTGACACTGGTGCTGTTGCTGCTGGCGCACGTACGTCTCGTCAGTAGTCAATATTTCGCGATAAACTTCCAGTTGGCACGTACGTCTTTCCATGCCAACAATCAACTGTTCAGTGGTGGCGCTCAGGGCTAGCAGCTTGTCGTGATACAATAGATTTATTTGTTGTGTCATTGTGTCTAATTGTTGCATATGATGGTGCACTTTTGTGATGGCCTCGCATAAATTGTTCAATTTAGCACTCAGTTTGTGTGATTGTTGTTGCCAGCGAACTTTCAACGCACGCACAAATGTGACGAACATAGTTGCACGCGACTGCAATCGACTTAGTTTTGCATCTTTGAGTGTGTTGGCAAAATAATCACCAATTTTCAAGTGAACAACGGGCAGAATAGCGATGGCAGACGGCGCGAAAGCGACGCTATCAATAAATTGGGCCATTTCGAATTGAGCGAACAACGACAGCGTTGCTTCGTTCCATTGATCCGTGAAACCGTCGTAAGTGTATAACCGCTTGATGGCATCTTCCAATGCGTGCTCGCGCTCGATTGCGTCGTACAACGCATCAAGCTCCATCACGTGCTCACTCAAATCGGTTGAATCCAGATATTTGGACCACACTTGATTCACAAACGCTGGCCTATCTTCCTGTTTTGTGCCCGCAATCGAGGCCAACGTGTCCCAATGATGAGACTTGATATGCTTATGCGATAGGACGCGCAACATGTGCACTTGTTTCTCTTTGAAATCCATCAATTTTTGTCCCAAGTATGCAACATTAGCACTGAGACTGCGACTCTCATTGTGACACCAGCTCAGTGTTGTATCCGTGTCTGTTGTATCACTCAGAGCGTTTAATTGGTTCAACCAAGCATCAAGCCGACGCTTTATGCGCTCATGATCGAGCTCAGAGACCGGTGTGCTGATCCAATGGCTCTTGTATCGCTCGAATAGATCTGCCAATCGCCACAATTTCCATATCGGCTCGATCAATCGAGTCCATTTCGCAAGAATGACATCAGATTGTGTCGATAAACGTTGATCATCACGCTCGGAGTCGGTGGCGCCCCAATCAAGCGTTTGCTTTTCATGAGTCAAACTAGTGCATTGCACTTGTATGATGCCAATACGACGTCGTAAGCGTGCAATACTTTTGGCATTCACGTGCACATTCTCAAGGGGCGACGACAAACGTTTCGAATCGAATTCCGACATGATTCGATCGAGATCGCTCATAATTGTGGCCACGATTTGTGAGCGCGACTTGAGTGCGTCACACAAACTGCGCCGTCGATCCACGAACGCCTCGTGAGCGCGCTTCAGCACGTGCACGATCCGTCGGGGCCAATGGCACAGCTCGTGCATCAATTCATAATGCTCGTCGTGCAAGCAAGCGCCCGCCGTCTCAAGCAAGAAACCGTAATATTGCTCGCTCATCCGTTCGACTGTTGATTGCAATCGGTGGCACTCGCGTTGGCTCGTGTAGGCAATGTAGTTGATCTTGTCCACCACTTCGTTGGCCACCTCAATGTTGCCTGCTTCGTTCGAGCGAGCCAGCTCATTCGAGGCCAACGCCGTAGTGTAAGCGAGCGTTGTGGCTTCGAGCTGCTCGACGAACGTATCATCGAACGTGTCCACGTTGATTTCAATTGTTTCGTAGGCGCTGCGCAAATCTTTCATAGCCTCAACAACTTGGGCGAACTTTTGTCTTACAATTTGGTGCCTCAATTTGTCCAGGTGTAGCGCTAATTGTGCGCTTACCTCAGCGCAATTCAATCGACAAGCGGCACATTCATTGATTGGATCGATGAAGTCCAACAGACTACTTTTGAGCTTGTCGAGTTGCTGCAAGCATGCTGTAAACATAGCATCATTGTCATCATGACCATGATCGAGTAAATCTTGCTCATCATTGTTGTCTGTTCCTGAATCAATGCTGGCATTATTGCTGGCTGTTGACACAAATTGACCGAGTGATATTTGATTGAATGCACGAATGATTTGTCCAAAGTCATTCGCATATTGCTCAATGTCTGTTGACCATTTCATTGTTGATAATATGCGTCTCAATTTGTGTCGGATATCTACGATTATTTCGCTGTCAGTTGTGACATTGCTGAGCAGGAATTTTTGATCGTTAGCTGACTGATTTTTGTGCAAATTGATAAAACTATTGACTGTTGGAACTTTGAACTGCACTTCTAGTAATTCGTCGATCATAAATTGAAACAATTGTGTAAGATTTTCTATTGCTTCGTTTATGTCAGTGGACAAAATCACCTGCCCACTGTCATTGGTGCTGACAAGCAACCTGATTGTAATGGCTAGAATTGGCTCGCGTTCGCCGGACAAACATTTGGCCACAAGGCCCACCCACGATTCAAGTATTGAAAACACTAGCTCTCGCATCATTACAGTCTGAAGAGCGCCGATGCATGTCACAACATGCGAATGATGCATATTGACAATTTGTTCATATTCAATCGCTGAATGTCCATGTTCGTTGATGGTTTTTATGCACAAAGTGGGCCATAGCGAGTGGAGACAAATACGGACTCGTTGACAATAAGCACATACTTGCAGCTTGTATTGTTGCAGACTTTTTCTCGAGAGGTCGTGCATGAATTTGTCCAGTGCTAACGGCTTGAATAATTGTATCGTTTCCAATTTTATACGTGCCAGCAACGTGTTTGTTTCGACATCGATGGCAGTGCCCGCATCAGTTTGCTCTATATTCAATTGATTCCTCCCATGAGAATTAGGAGTCCAAGGAACTGGACACACGATTGTGTGACGAGTAAATCGATGGCGCTCGGACCAATGCGAACTTTGTTCTCGAACAAATAATGCTAATCGTGATAGTTCATTTGCGTAAATCTGCTTTGATAAATAGCATGCGACATTATTGGCTCGAGCAATTTCGGCAATCATGAAATCCATTCGTTGAGAGTGACCGCTGGTTTGAGTCAACAATTGACGCGGTATTCTTCGGCGATTCTTGATCACTTGGGCGGGCCTCAATACGAACGGCCACGCGTTCGCATACTCATTCCCGCAATAGTTTGTTCCAATGTGAATATGATCTCCATAATGTGAAGATTCGTCAATACTCTGACAGTGATCTATTTCATAAGGTCTCACTATTGAGAGCCATAGCTGACGTTGTTCGTCTGGCGAACGTGATGTCACACAACCATGTACTGAAGTACCTTTTGATCGAATAGTGTCATTCTTTTCATCATTTGGAAGACTGATTGCAGGTAAATGAATTCTCTCATCATTAGATTTGCTCGTCTCTTCTAATCTTGATTGAGGAATCAGATTCAAGCTTGCCAGACGTAGCCAGTCCAATAGTTGGCTCGGTTGTGCTGCATATGCTAAACCAATCAAACTGGATGGGCACTCTTTCTCGAATAGATCGTCCATTTACATAGTATGTATAGATTTCAGAATGCCAATTCGTTCAGAATATAAATTTATAAAGAATGCAATAAAGGAACATTCGATAACTGTGGAATCTATGCAAATCAGTCGAACTTTGACCAACATTAAACTTGTGTGCTCAGAGAAGTGGACCAAGAATAGTAACCGCGGCAACCGGACCATTCAAAGTCGACGGAAGTATGTTCTTCCGCTGCTAGCAATTGATGCGACCTAATTTTCTCTTAAGTGTGTAGTTAACGTGCATTCAAGTGAACATATAATTATTTACATTTATTTATTTTTGGTAATATAACGAGGAGCACTCGTTCTAATCATAATGGCAATCGGTTAGCAAATCGCGGTCGATATTGATAATCAATTCGATTAAATCAATATCAGCGAGTCCGAGTTTAAATAATATCAATGAAACTGGTACTGTATTTTCAATTAGTTATCAAGCTTATCATTTTGAAGTTCGGCAATCAGTGCGGACAATATGTCAGGCTCGGCACTTTTGAGAATCTCATGAACATTGTCCACTGCCTTAGCATACGCATCGGGTGGTTTTGTGAAATCTGTGGTCGGCAGAGCTTCCTCAGTTTCGCCTTTTTTCGAGCTCCTTCTTATGCCATTCATTCTCTTCAGCTCTTCTTGGGTCTGTTGAAAATTTCAAGGTGTACTCATTCAGTTTACGTACGATCTAATTAGTTTATGAAAAATTATATTTATTATATTGACTTACCCAATCGGCAAAATGATTGACTGTTGTGACATAAGACGCCTTTTTGGCACGATATTTGGCTCGCTGTTGGAGGACTTGAAGTGCATTGTCAACGAATATGTGATGACGCACTTTGTTTTCGCCCTCAGATTCGTATGTCTTCCCAAATTTGGCCTTGTAGTGATCATAATTGAACCAAGCCGGCAAACTTATCTTATCTGGGACAGTGACATTGCCCAGTTTTGCCTTGACCTCCTGATGTGGCCAAATTTTCGAAGGTAGAACAATTAGAATGATGGTTATCACAAATCATTCGTGATCGTACATAAATCAATCGATGTCTTTTGAACACTTACGCTGGAAATTTCGACGATATATTTACTTTTGAATTCTTCCATTTTTACTCGTGGATAATCTCTAGGTTGTGGATCTGAGCTGGACACGACTCCGTTTTCAAAGTTTGCGCTTATGATCGGGTATAAAGATAATGATGCTATGGCGACAAATATCAAAGAATGCAGCACGATTGAAGGCTTGCCAATGGCAAGCTTAGATGATTTTGGCAAGCTCATTCTCGTTTAGCGCAAAGGTTTAGCGAAGTTTCTGTGAGTAAATAATATATGAGCTTGATAGATTACCGATATTGCGAATTAGCTCAAGTTATTCGATTGATTTTGCCACTATGACGTGAGGCTTATTATGAAGTCTGTTACTGATGCACTTAAATAAACACTAATGTGAACGATAAACGTTGTTTTCTCTTTCTCACCTGGAACGCTGAACGAATGTGTGTAGCTGCTGTCAGTGCATAAATTTTCAGGTTAAACTTGGGCGACAAAATGGGATTGATTTATTGAGCGAGAAATATGAGATGAAGAGAATCAAGCAGCATTTTACTGGATTGTGTGATGCTTAAAACATTCTAGATAGAAATAGTCCTATTTGGAGCTGTGGTTCATGCTATCTCTGACTCATCTCTGACTCAATCATAGTTCTTACTCAATACGTGATGACTCGGATAATTGCGATGAGAGCTCCGTTTATTAACAATCTGTGGCATGCACGACATCTGGGTGAGCGAAAAAGTCATCCAGAGAAATAAACAGCAACAACAACAACAACAGGCCGTTATCGCAATAATACGATTCTATTTTGGTCGCTTCTTGGAGTTTACATTGCACTATTGATATTGAGAAGGCTGGTTAGTTTTTATTAATGTCGAACCTCAAGACAATTCATGTCGCACATTCGATTCGTCATTCTCTTAGCACTTGCATATCAAATAGTCAAATGTGATAAAGATCTGACAGTTTCAATCGTGTCCATATTTACACATAGCATAGTAGATTAGGACGAAAAATAGCCCGTCTGCGGTACATAGTCCAATGCAAAAGATCAGATTGTGGGCGCGGTAATGAGTATCCTCAGGCACATCTTCCCGAAATTGGGCCAATCCGACGCGTGGCCTTAATATTGGTCGCTGGCCAACAGGTGGACCGCGCCCAAGGCCAGCCATGCTATCCTCATAGCTTGGTGGCGGTTCACAAATGAATGATTGATCAATGTTGATGAAAAAATTATCTCTGAACAAAACAAAAACTGGTGACGATTTATAATTGTGCAAGACTTGTATTTATCATGAAAGACGCCTATTCATCTATGTTTTATATGTTATCCATGTGCACATGGTTGTTTTCTCGTCATCATTGCTCTTATGATGATCCTTGACTCACGAACGTACAGACAGAGTGAGTAGCTCAGCGATGACTGAGTCGCTTGCCAAGTCACTCACAAGCCCTAAGCCTGTCGTAATGCTCGCAAACTGATCTTTTGACAGTTCGTCTCGACTGAACGACTCCATGTTTCCTCAAGGTGTGCCATCGACATATAGAATTGTATTCCAGATAGGATCCTTGTAAACATATGCACTTGTTTCGGAAATTTTGTTCTACGAGTATTTGGGTAACAAGCTCATATGAGGTCATTCATATTTTTGGAACATAGCGGCATAGTCGGCAAATGGTTGATCAGCAGAGTAATTTCTTTCGAGTGAGTAGGAATCATTGAAAAGTGTTGCATCGAATTGCTTCCCTGGTTAGTGTGAATTTCAAGACATGGGGTTCCAATTTTTCTGAGGTGGCTTCGTACGTCTGGTAAATTGACGAAATGCAGGAATCTATGCAAGCATTACTGCTTTATCATACGATAGTTTAGCCTCTCAGTAAACGAAGGTACAAACATTGCCCATTTTGCAACCTGAGTGATAGATTCGCTTTTATGCGCTATTTTTCATAATCTTACAACAGCACATTGGTGAGCTAATCTCATCCAATGACACTCATCGGCTTATCCGGTCTCACTTCAGCCTACGAGAGATTTGTCCCCCTAATGATGTTCTATCTCTCTAATGATGACATGATTTTAACTAGATTCACCATAGTTTGTAAAAATTTAATGAACTAGTCTTATTATTCAGAGCGTGCTCAAAAACTGAACGTGACAATCATTAGAGGATTCTTGCTCGCGTGCGACGTTTTCTTCACAGGCGAGATTATTATCAGCAGTTTTATCGTATCCCCTTTGAAGCATCAAAGCGAATAACAAATTTCAAAGAATCATTGACTAGACGGTCAGACTAAGCTATCTAAACTATTTTCTGTAAGTTCATTCAATAAAAACCGAACACTCGTACACTAGGAAATTTGACATAACTTGGTTTGATTGACACACACACAGGCATGGCAGTCTTTCTGACAAAAATGTTCTTATGTAAAGTTATATCACTGGATGCTCAACATATGAAAAGACGACAAAGACAATTTTGTAACCTTTAGTTTATTCTAAACAATCGCCAATCAAATAGTCGGGCAATGCTTATTATCATTGTCTCCGATGTTGAACTGGACGCTAACGCAGGCACTAACTAGCTAGCGTGCATGTTTATCGTTGTCTCAAAGGCGATGTTTTCTTACAATTGTAAGCAAATCTTTCACTGCAGCAATTCAATTGAAGAATGAAATGCCCGAACATCAATTGCGTTTGATTGATCGAGAATACGTTGTTGTAGGTTTCGTTAGAGTTAACTAAACTTTCCAAATCTTTTATCCAGCATCGAGTGAGAAGTCTGCAATTGTTGTCAATTGTTGACGACGTCAACGATTGGTCAGTCAGAATTCAATCGGAATCGTTTGAAGTAACTCGGAAATAAAGTCGAACAATGGCTGTGATAAATAATTGCACATGACACCAACAGTGAATCTGAATTGTTCGACATGATGAGAGTCCACTCGATCATTGAAATGCAAAAGACAGTTTTGTGGTGGTGGCGAATGCACACAAACATAACTGTTAGCTGGTTCTTCCAACATTTTGCAGTTGTTATTGGTAGGAGTCAAAAACGAGTTGTTTAGTTTTCTGGCTGTCTCATCTCATCAAGGACAATTACATATTCGTGCTAACTGGCATTTTTGTAAGCACTCACTCGTCGTTAGAATGCACATCTATCTTCATGATAAACCTATTATTGATTGCCAATTATTTTCAGTTGAAAAACAAACTTTCGAAAATGCTTGGCAGACTAATTAGGCTGGCTAGAGAAGAACTAAATGTGGCCATTGTGGGAAATATCTGGTGACTACATTTATTGCTTTAAACAATTGTGTGTGTGTGCGCTACCGCAATCAGCAAGACTCTTGGCCAGCAGTTGGTCGCTTTAAAATGGCTGCCATAAATATTACAAAAGTGAAATTAATATGCGCCGATAGACAACGATAGCAGAAGCTGGTTAGCTCGAATATCAAGGGAAGGAGAAAGTCAAGGAGACACACTCACACAGACACAATTGGATTCGTGACAAGCTTGTTTACAATAAAGACATGATGGCGGCGATGACAGTGAGCCTTTTGTTGACTGTCAGTCGTTGTTGTGTAAATGTTAGCTCGTGTGGTAAGCTGCAGTTGTATTAACAGTCGTGTCACAATTGTTCTCGCTGGTATTTATTGTTTGTGGCTGTTGTGTTGTGTGCCGGCTCCGCCTGAACAACGACGCTGAGCCGATGTGGCCATTGACGAACGGTTTTTATTTAAGCGTTATTTTTCAAGCTATTTTGTTTCTATGCCAAAATTCTCTGAAAGCAGAGGTCTTTCACAAAAATACCAAGGAAATGACTGCTTGCTGTGAATGATATGACCAAATAATAGTTGCCGTCTATGTTACAGGTGCAAAGTAAACAGAAAGATGCAACTCATGTGTCGTCCCATCATCAACAATGCGTGGTCACGAGCAAATGAATGTGACGAGTGTTCAACAGTCAAGGTCATTTGTCTCCGAACATCAATTGTTTATCTCAACTCTCATGAATCGCAGCAAATGAGATGCGTCTGTCAAAGTTACCACATTCACATTAAAGTCACTCAAAATTATTCAAGAAAGTCAGCAACGAGAAGACCTCAAATTGTTCCATAAATTAATCTCAAAACCTAACAAACTTAACATAATTACTTACAACAATGGCTGAGTGTGTAGCAAATTTCAACAATAATAATTATCTCAATCTAACTTCAACATTATGTGACATCACAAAAGGCCACGCTCCACTACTCAATAATGATATTCTCAGCACAACAATTGAGCCTCGCGAATATGTACTTGAATCGGTCATGAATTGCTCAATAATATTGTGGCATATCATCCACAGAATGCGCTACATGTTCTTTATGGTGTGGCCCACTGAGACCATGTACGAGTCACTGGAACAAGTGCCTCGTTATGTCACTGAAATGTTTCCGGTATTTGTGTTTATGTCGGTGATTGAAAACGCCGTCAAGCTCATTCAGGGCAAGCACTTGTTGCGTGTCAACGAAAGCATCGGCTCCTTGAGTGCCGGAATATTTCAAGAATGTTTTCGGTAAGCTTCATTGTTGCTATCTCGATTTTTTAAACAACTAATTCAAATTTAGTCGAACATTTACTCAAGGTATATTACTTTGTCCAAATTGTACTGCGAATTATTGTATGAAAATTATAATAATAGGATAAAAATACGGAGCATCGAAGTGATTATGTACTGTCTGGTATATGATAATTTGCGCATGTTCACTCTGCCATGGGATTCTCTATGGACCTGGTGGTTGTGTTACATTGGAGTTGATTTTGGTTTCTATTGGGCTCACAAAATTGCTCACGGTGAGTACGACACATGCCATTTGGCTTAGCTTCATCTATAACTGAAAGTGTCCTTTATAAGTAATCAAAATTCATTGATTATCTCCCGTTCTATTTGCTTGAACAATGTGCTCGGCAATGTGGGTTCAATTGAGCAGAGGTAAATTTCATTTGGGCCATACATCAAGGTAGATATTGCACAAATCAAACATATAACGCGTGTCTCAATGAATGCAATAATAGATCACCGTTGTTACTAATACTTGTTATGATATCACAGCTCACCACAGTTCAGAGGAATTCTCAATCGTATCAGCTTTAAGGCAGGCAGTATTGCAACCCCTGACAGCTTGGGTAAGCTAGCCATTGTATCTCAGTAGTATAGTCGAATTGATAACTGTTAGTTCTGCGGCTACTGATTCCTCAATGGTTATCTATTTCTCATACATACAGATGACATACATGCCACTGGCCTTGTGCATACCGCCACAGATATTCCTTGCACATTTACAATTGAGCGAGCTATTCATGGCGTGGCTCCACACGGAGGTCATCCACACGCTCGGTCCCCTTGAGTATATACTCAACACACCCAGCCATCATCGAGTTCACCACAGTAGGAATCGTCAATACGTTGATAAAAACTACGGTGGCATTCTAATCATTTGGGACAGATTGTTCGGAACATTTGCGCGCGAAGATCCTGCCGACCCGCCGGTCTACGGGCTCGTGCATCCGGTAAAAAGTTTCAATCCATTCTACGTACAATTTCATCATTGGCACTCAATTTACAAACGACTGAAACGAACGAGTGGATGGAGGAACAAATTATATGTCCTTATCAAGGGACCTGGCTGGCAACCGAAATACGACAATTGGCTCGGCGATTACAACGACATACCAGAGATACAACGACCCGTGAATGTCTATAATCCTGTCATCAGTTTGTGGCAAACCACTTATGTTGTGGTACACTTTGCAGCCATTCTATTGTTCTATCACGAGCTCACAATGCGTCAGCTGCAGTTCTGCCAAACAACTATTACCATCGGTATATGTGGATTGATTTGGTCAATCACTAGCATTGGATTTCTACTCGAAGACCGATGGTTCGCTCCGGGCGTCGAACTGGCCCGATGTTTCGTGTTCATACCGCTCGAGCGTTATTTGTTACCAATAGTTGTAGCAGGCATAGATCCTCAACCTCATTACATGTGGCTGAGGATCGGCCTGATCGAGCTTATTCGATTTATTTACATGGCGTCTACATTCATACAGACCCTCAAATTATTCTCAAATCTACTGCAACTATACGATACAAAGACGCGCAACTTCGTCGTCGTGAATTGCGAGCTTCGAGAGGGCGACGGATGTCTGAATGAACTCAACTTCATGTCTAAAGTCGACAAAGGTCATCGAGTTGTGTCTCAATGTTGCTGATTGCACAAACAAAACATTCACAGCGGACGAATAATTTGTGTGTGTGATCGACACGGCCGTAATCTAGTCAACGAAAAGCAAGAATATGTTCGAAAATCACCAGCACACATTCGACTGACTCCAGTAAATATAAATATAAATTGCTCGGAATTCCAATATGCAGGGTAGATAATTCTGATTGTTTAATTCTTTGAATGAGATTATCGATAACTGATTCCAAGCTTTCAGTCATCTCTAGTGCAAAGATTCTTGAAAACCAAATTAACAAACACTGTGAGCGATAAAATATTGTGCAAGCTACACACCGACTTTATTTTAACTTTGAAAAGACAGCAAAACTGCTGATAAAGCTAAACAATTTATACTTAATTTCAGAAAAAGTTTGCGTCTCTTTGACCTCTGGATATCGTTTCCATAACCATTCTTACATGAATTCCCTAGTAAGCAAATCGGGTGATCTTTCGGATCAAGACACTCGTATGGGATCGCTGTCCAGCCTCAATGGAAACGATATAGTGTTTGAAATTTGTTTTCTCGATTGATGATACTTTCTTCTTCAGGTAATTCGATTTCGTTTTACGTGTGAGGCGTGGACGATCATTGATATAAAACATCTGAAGGATATTTATTAGATGATAATTTTGATGTAACAGTATAACGCATTATTGGTGGGGTGGCTAATTATTAGGGTGCGGAATTTCACAAGAAACACAATTCTTTCACACAACACAAAAAATTTGAGATTTTTCACAAGATTTACAAATTTTGTTGATTTTTGCCAAATCTTGGGTTTAAATGTAGTCAACACAATTTCTTCACATCGGCACATTATGTTGGACACCACACTGTCTGTCGGCACCAGATTTGTTTGAGTTTGAATCTCACAATCGCGTCAGTGACTTCAACGTGTGCACGGCCCCCAGGAGGAGTCAGGGACAGCACCACAGTTGACGTCATTATCGTCCTTGTTACGTCCATAGTTTTGCCCGCTTGTAACGAAGCCCGTGACACCAGGCGATGGAAGTGGCGCGGTGTGCATTGGTCTATCACCCCGATTTTTTGATGAATATCTTGCGCGAAACTCTCTTTCTCTCGAAGGTGGTGATCACCGAATTTTCCAGCAACTCTCTCCATGCTTTATTTCAATGCGCTCTCGATTCTGAAGGCCAATTCACGCTTTAGGTTCAGAAAGGAAGCACAGCGAGTGAGATCTCGATCTTGACTTAAATCTCGCAACTCTCCGAAATTATTCGATAGATTCTCATTGCCTATCATAACCGCCGCCATCTAGTGGGTCAGTACAGACATTCTATTCCATATGATATTATGTGATCAAGAATCAGAAGATTGACATCTGAGGTTCTGGTGCGAAAATCGACAAGTGTTTGATGTCGAGCAGTCCTCGCTTGGGATGCATTCAAGAGATTCCATCCATGAGATCAGCAAGCGCCCATTGGCTGATTTGTGCAAAGAGACGTCTGGTAGAAAGTCGATGCATACGAATTTTGCAGACATCGATAGTGTGAGCCATGCAAACATGGATTGTGGTTATATTTAACAACAGTATGAGTCGATTGTCTAACAAATATCAGACGCTGTCCGTGCTCTCTGCCTGTCTATGTTTGTCTGTCTCTGTTAGAGCACAAGAGGAGCAACAAGTTGGTGCACAATTGGAGCAGCAAGTTGGTGCACAATTGGAGCAACTAGATGGTGCACAAGCGGAACAACTAGATCGGGCACAAGCGGAACGAGAAAGACAAATTCGTGCACTATTTGGAGAAGATACACCTTAGAACTCGTCATCGTCTGGTGATCAGTGACGC
>JAIFTH010000582.1:0-22190 GCA_019968535.1 Fragariocoptes setiger | reverse complement strand
ATTGTTACACGTCAACGCGTCCCCAACATTGACATCGATCTGACGCCGATCGTCGGACGCGCTCATGTTGTAATGTCTGAACAAAAGAAATCAAACAGCAAATGTGCAACGATCTAGTTGTAGTTCAAATAAATAAAGGCGCGACAATTATAGCATGAGAAAAAGCACACACACTCACACATGCACACATATTGTTTTGAACTGCACAGTGTAGTGTCCACTAGTATAATTTTTAACGATTTCGAACGGAGACATCGTTTGGCAGCATCAGTTCGCTAGTGAACATCATTATCATCGTGTCGTTATTGTTGTCGTGTGCGTGTGTGCGTGTGCAAAACATCACGACGTCACAACTATGTGTCTGAGTTATCTTTTATCAATCGTCCGATGCATTGCTTACGAACTTTTGTGTCTTTGATTCACGTGATTTTATGAATCATCATAGACTTAAATGGCGCTTAAATGGAACAGCAAAAGAAGAAAGAGCGTATTGTGTTATTTCAACTGCCAACAGTTTGTGTTTCATTACAAACATCGCCTTTAATCCCCAGCCTTTAATATTCGATTTGTTCGTTCGTCTCTCTCCAGCATGAATATACTTCAAATGAATGAAGGCTGGGTGTATGTATGTGCGCGCTATAACTGAAACTCGCGGGTTCGTTGAATGAACGTGTTGCAAATGAATGAAAGTAAATGAGTTGAGAATGAAAATTTATTATTCTTTTTCCATTTGTTAAACAGGTAACGTTTCGTTTGCATTCTATGAGTTTTTACATCGGCTCAGACTCGAGCTTCTATCTTAGGTCGTGAATTTTTTCATGTTCATTTCACGTTTCGTTCTTGATTCACAACGATGCAACGATGTTTATTCTTGTTTACAAATGAACAAAAGAAGGCGAGACAAAACGTGTACTTTTGTACGAATTTTTCTACTCAACAAAGCTTTCAACGGCAACAATATAAATTTCACAGCGACATTTGTTGCTTCTACGACTAACGAACGTAGGTTGACGGATCGAAAGAATTGCTGACTCGTTCGTTTGACGAGTCATGTAAGCGCGAGCGTGTATCTCACGCCAAGTCAATACTAGAGCTAAAACAACAGTGAGTGAGCAAGCAACACAGTTGGCATCATTCAATTCCAACGGCCAACAACAAGCGGCAGGCGGCAGGCACACTCACGCGCGCGCTACTAATACATCAGCGCGCATTCAACACGCATAGTCTGTGCGGAGTCTGTCAATCGACTATAGTGAAAATATCATTGCTACTGTGCTGTTGTGCGCTATGCTGATGTGATACGAGCAACATTGACTACACACTGCTATGGCCTTTCACTGTTGTCGTCGCGCTAGCTAGCTTTCTACATCAGTAGCTGGTGGCGCTGCTCACAGCATCTGGCCGATGTCGAGTCGAGTCGAGCTGAGCAGAACAGAGCTGATCCGAGTCGTGTCGTTTAGCGTGCCTTGCCTTTCCGTGCTGCACAATCTTTTCAATGCACCTGCAGCACCTCAAGCAGCAGCCAGCGCGTCGCACACTCTGCGTTGGCCTTACCTTGGATAGGGCGTCGCGCCGTGCCTCGCCGCGCATTAGAATGCACTAAAGCATTTGTTGTCGATTGCAATGTTGGCTGCTGATGCTGAGTTGTTGCGTGTGTTGCTTGTTGTTATTGAAGCTCACGATTGGCTGTGTAGCCCACAAAGTTTGCTTGCAATTGCAACAACTTATGTTGAGAGCACACACACACAAGGTTCTTCACATAGAAAACAAAACAAAATATATAGCAATCAACTCAACTCAGCCTAATCGATCGATCCAATCAGAAGTCAATCCAATACTTGGACTCCAACACCACACACAAACACACTCATGCACGCACGCACGCACGCACTCACGCACTCACGCACTCACGCACTACAATATGATTTGAAGAGACTCAATGAACATAAACACACGCACTTGTACTTGCACAATAGTTAGCACGATCATTGGCTGCTCTTGGAGCCGCCACTGCTGCTAAGGCAACGGACCATTTACGGCGTTTACGGCAACTGCACTTGCACTCGCACTTGCAGCACTTGCAGCACCTAAAGTACCACAATAACAACCACCGCCACCAAAAACACTGCCACCACATTGAGCGCTCTCAACATTGACAGCGCTATTTGACACGACAACAGCACCGGCGGCGACGGCAACAACAGACACACACACACACACACACACACACACAAAGCGACACCGACACCGACACCGACACCGCCAACAACGACTAGACCACGCGGCAACGCGAACATATACGCATAGCGAACGCCTATGACAACAACACTAATAACAAGTATCGCATCAGCAACCAAAGTATAACAACAAAGTATAAATAACATAGTGAGAATAACTTGTTTACATCCATCTTTACAACATCCAACAGCAAACGCACGTACACTAACGACAGATATCCTGTCCGTGTGTTTATCATCGTCTTCGCGTCCATCACGTGTCGTGCGTTCTTTTATTGTTGTTTTGTGTACGTGTTTGTGTGTACGTGTGTATTGTTTTGTTTTGTTGCTGTGTTGCGCCGTGCTGTGCCGTGACGTGCGTACACGTGCTAATCAATTACTCCTACACACGAGTCGTGTGTCACAAGCAAAACTGTCAAAATTTTCTCTCCAACCACTAGCGAACTGATAATAGAGCAATGACAATTGATAATTTATTAACGCTCACTGGTGCGGCGGCCACGCCAACGTCGCAGTCCAGCTACACCACCTTCACGACGGACCAATCGCCGTTTTTGGTGCTCATCTCATTGACGATGCAAATATTCAACGTGTTCATTTTTTGGACATTGTGTGCGCCCTCGTGCGCCTACCAAGCCCACAGTGCACAGCCGACACATCCACACACGATCGATGACAGTATGTCATCGATCGTAACGCTTGCTCGCCAACAATCTTGACCTCACACAACTATGGTACACTCACTACTATAGCCACACTCCTTAGCTTCTCTCATCTAAATGTCTGTTTATTATTATTACATTGTGCAACAACATTCAATGTTTCACTACAATGTTACTGTTCAGTCCTTGGCGTGATTCACATTCACTAACACACACACACACACACACACACACACACACACACACACACATCGTGAGCGTCAATTGAACCAACAAATATATCGATAGCAAGGTGATAATATTTTCATAATAATTTTCCGAAAAAAAGATCCTATAAAAGCTTATACAAGCTACAATGTAATAAATCATACCAATATCAAGTTGTCGTAATACCGTTGAGTAGCAGCAACACCACATTGTTGCTCCATACTCTGATTGAGTTTATTATATTCAAACTTTTTGATATATCATCGCAAGCATAGCAACATACACTCACACACATCCATGGTGTCATCCAGCAGCCGATCGTCAGCTGATTAGCACAATGCACATTTGATCAGTAGTTTATTAATGTTGTTGTTCCACTCAACTGATGTTTTACATTGTTTCCTTAGTGCCTCCGATGCTCACGGTTGATTCGCACCCAATCGCAGGCAATGTGTGATCCTGATATAAGCGTGCAAATAATTGGCGAACCATATCAACCGGACACCGGAGCAATATTCGTCGCAACCAAGTGTCATCGTCATCAATCATATTCATGAGCCAATCGCACGCCACTTTGTTGTTGCTGAATTGCTTGCGCAAATACTCAATCCAATTGGCCATAGTTGGCTTCTCGCGCGAATGCATCAATGTTCCCAGAACAAACGATATCGACAAATGTGTTGCTTTAAGTGTTACCATTCTGCGCTCATTCTCGTCCATGCTAGTGTCGGCATTGGTTTGCTGCATTGTGTGATTTTCGTCAGTATGACTCGCCGTCATCGAAGGCGTTGGTAGAGTGTGTCCATCACCAATTTGTTGCTGATATGATTTTTTGCTTGGTGGTGTCAATGTTGGTTGATACTCATCTGATACAATGTTCGTTGTGTCGGCTTGACTATCTGGTGAATGAGTCACTTCTGATGCAGATCGACCATTGGTACCATTGGCGCTCCCACTGCTGCTAGTGCTTACACTGGATAGCGATTCGGAATGGCCTCTAGCGTTAGTAGTTTGCTTTGACTTGAGCGCGCGCAACAGGTTGCTTGGTATAGAAGTGCACACGTGCCACATAAAATTGAAATATGTGTGGTCAAATATGGTTTTATCGCGAAAGAAACGCATATTGTCATCCCAAATCCATTCAGCCAAATGTTCGGGTAACTTAAATCGTTGATGACGACGCATCAGTTGTTGCGATTGCATTTCACCATCTTCTGATTGCAGTGCATCTTTCAAAGTGGCATCGCACTGTTGATCATTTTCATTGTACACATTGCTGCTGGTGTTAGATTGTGCGGGTGGCGGCGAGGTGTAACGATAGTCTAGACGTTTGTAGAATAACATGTAGGCGCTGTTTGTTTTTTCGAACGAAAAATCCATGAGGCGCCCGTTGACGGCATCGTAGGATTTCGTGGTCATTTCACCGCCAAAACATTCGGCTCCGATGAGGCTAGCATCGAACGGCTTCACTTCTGCATCGTTGAACAAGTACCACTTCTCTTTGCCACTGTCGGTGGACTCACTGTCATCTTTGTTATTGGAATGCATTGTACTTGCGGTCGGTGTGGCGGACGTAGTTGTCGTTGCTGCGGCTGCTGATTTAGATGTAGACGAGGCGTTAGAATTTTCAAAATCACGTATGAAACAATAATAGTGACCGCCATCGGCTGTGCCTGTATGCACGGTGACACCGATGAGCTCGTATTCGGTTGAACCTTCGTCTTCGTCATCATCTGATGCATTCTTGACCTTGTGCTTCTCATTGTTATCATCTCGTTTCTTGTCCCGTTCACCGTTGCTAGTGATAATCTTCTCATCAGACGACACTTGTTGATAACCATTTGGGGTGGGAGCTTGCTCGCCGTCATCACACGGATTAACATTACATGAATTATTTTTTGTGTCTGCTGAAGCGTTTGCTAATTTTGACATGCAAGTGGAAGACGACAAAGGAGACAGATCGTCATCACGACTCTCAGCTGTCGCTGATGATGATGATGATGATGACGACGCCGACGATGACGACGAAGATGAAGACGATGATGATGCCGGAGACGATGAGCGAGCGATGAGATTCTTCTCGAGGTATGATGACATATTGAGACGGAACGGGAATGAAAAATGTGTGTTGACTTTTTCTTTGGTCATGGTTACCATATTGAACGTGTAGCGCATTGTATTGAAGCACAATATACGAGGCAACCGTTTGAGGCAGGCACGTTTTTCCGCTCGAACTTTGCGACCACATTTACTGCAAGTGTACATGTTGTCACCTTCGAGTGTGTCCTTAACTGTAAGCTCGTCTAGCGAATCGTAAATGTTTCTCATATCGGCTACCTGGCACCGTAACGTGTAAAATTCTTCCGTGGTACGGCTGATATGTGGACAATCCAATGAGACGACATTGTTAGACAACGTACCACTGAATAAACTTTTAATCAAATGACGTAATTCCGGTGACGATTCTTCCATTTTGGACACGAGATCAGTGAAAAATTCTGTCATGTCTTTTTGCTCGGCAATATTGAGCGGCTGATGATCCATCATGTAATGTTTGCAAAATGATTTTGGATTGTAAGCTTTACGTTCTGAGTCATACAAAAAAGCGAACATCCTCTGCAATTCTTTCATAATCTGCGTGTGTCTCACGTGCTTCATACGTGTCTCATCAATGGACAATATAGTGTATCTCAATTCGGGTATCATAAATAGATGCTGCACGCACGTGGCCAAGTAACATGTTGCACCCAGATTAACAAGCCCAACAAATCCGTACTCGTTGCGACACTCGTCATGAGGCCAATAATCCCATGGATACGACGATTTGAGGATTGCATCATGCTGCTCGATCAATAAATCAGCTAGCTGGGCATAGGCGGCGGTGTTCAACGAAATTAGCTCGATCAGTAAATCGAACGCTGCCGAGCGAGTCGATGGAGCCTTACATTTTGGCAAATGACGTTCGTCCTCATCAACGATCATCAATTTATAGTTGCTGCTGTGTGAACTGGCAACGGTAAATTTGGTATCATTCGTGGATCTTGTAGAGCCGGTGCTGTGGTTGACATGACGATTACTGCCTACCACGAATATGCAAGAAAAAAGGTCCTTGACAAAATCTTGAGCAATCTTGGTGTGCTTGAATGAAGGCTCCTGATCAACGGATACGGTCATTAGGGATAGAAGGCCTCGTAAGCCATCGTCCTCGATTGTGTAGTCACGCGTTTCGTAAATCTTTCTTTCAAGAATTGCTTTTGCGAGATAATTGCACAAATTTAACAAATCTATGGGGGAAGATTTTCCAGAACTTTCAAGCGTTTCGTTGTTATTATCGCAAGACTTCTGAATCGGAGACGACGGTGGCTTCGACATTTGTCTAATTTCGGGCAAAGAATCAACCAAACGACATATGAGCCAGAAATAATCCTTACAACCTGGCGCGCTACATGACTTACGTTGATTATGCTGATCGTACGCGCCTCCAACTGTTGAATCTTGGATGTGATTCTCTTCATCGTGTAATGAATTTCTCGTGGGCTTCAATGATTGTGCAATAGGCAAGAATTCAATCAAGCAATTGAGCAAATCTAGTGAGTAGTTATTATGTTGCTCGTTATTAGTTGAATAATTTCGACGAAGCTTTGTTTGATTGGCATAACACATGGCTAAGTGCATTTTGTAAAAACCGGTAGAGGCTTCGCGTCGCACTGCACTGTCGGGATCTTCGAGCAGCAATGAGCGTAATAAGTCTTTGAAAGATGAGCTAAAGTCGAATCCGGGGAAGCATGGATCAGAAATCGCCCACGATGATAGCAAATTCATTGTGTGATGAATCAAAGTGGCTCTGCTCGACATTGCCACATGACCACTGTCAAAATTTGAAGCTTGATAAGCGGATGATTTCAACACCGACAAGGCACGTGAAAATATGAGGTACGGGTCTTGCAGAAATAACACTTGTAGATCGGACGAGAAACGTGGTATAAGAAACTTGCCTCCGTTAATAGTTCTCTTCGGGGCTTGATGTTGATCGCTACCATTGAGACTAGATGCAGTGTCGGTGTCGTAAGCAGAACCATTGCAATTTCGACTCATGGGGCGTGAACTCTTTGATTTTGAACGCTTGATTCTTTTGGTTATCCTAGGACTCATTGACGACGACGATGACGAAGCCGATGCGGTTGAGGATTGAGAAGTGGACAATAAAGTAGTGTGGTGATCTTCGCGCGAGTTATCATCGATAGTATAAGTACTAATTTGAGTCCCCAACAGGTACAGTTGACGCAACAGATGTGCTAAGCAGTCTTGTTTCCATTCGCTCCATTTTTCACCGGAGTTGAGGTCGTCCAAATTCTCATTGTGGTTGTCGTCATTGTCAACTTCCATCGTCTTCGGAGATGAATTTTCACGAGGCATCAACGATTTTGACATAAAAATATCAAACAAATGCTTCATGCCACCTTTAGATATGAAGCGTTCGGCCCAGTGTGGATTTGACGGTGACGTACGTAAAAAGTCAACAATCTGTATGGAGTAAAGTAAACGTTGAGGCCATCGTGCATTGAGCAATTCATTCAAGTTTGATTTGGTGTTGTTGCTGGTCTTTGTATGTGCTTCGCTAGCTAATACCTGCTGACTCTGTTTGTGTAATTGCATCGGTTGTGAATCTTGTGTTTCGCTGACGAACCTTCTAAATGCGCCTAACAAGGTGGGTGAAGTTGGTAGCACTTGTATGATGTCCCATACGCGCCTAGAGAGTACTTGTGCTTTGAGATCGATGGACGTAACGCGTTGCGAGTTTCGATAATCGCCTAAACGATGAACTAAATCTAGCAGCTGTTCAAAATATCGCTGCTCGAGCAAGACAAGAGCAGGCAATTTGTCGCGTACCGGGAACACTCCTGTTATGTCTCTACTATCAAGAGACCTGTCGCGTAACGATTGTTGATCATTGGTGGCAGAAGCAGTACCTAATGTTTTGCTACTGTGAGCGACACTTGAATCGTTCGCACTGGATGTATTGTCACACAAGATATAGATGACTTGCATGTCTTTCAGTTCAAGTTCGTTGATCTGACGATCGTCCATATCAGTAGAAATCTCCTGACCTTGAGATATTAAACTCAACGAATGATAATTCTCTATGATATAATCACAAAAATTAGCTTTCGATTTTTTGGCCCGATTCGGTGTGTCTCCATGATTGAGGGAGGAGTTCTTTCGCGTCGATGAAAATATTGATGACGATGATGAAGACGACGGCGTAGTGTCGTATAAACGATTCTCGTTACTGAGGTCATAGAAAGAGAGATCTACTTCATTGAACCACCAATGAGCCACTTCGGCCCGTAGTTCGCCTACATAGTCTGTTGTTTGTATGTCAAATGTGGCACGGACATTCTTAGATGCCGCTTGCATTACAAGACGCAATGACATGATCGAATGTACATCGCATGCGTGCGAACGATGACTTGTGAGGTCGGCTTGATCAGTAAGATGCAAGGCGCGCAAGTAAAACGCGTGCCGCGAACGATAAACCTCGAGATGGGTGCGAAGAAGCACAAGCGCCCTTTGAATCACAGTTAAGTTCTTATCTTCGTTCAATAACGATGTGGCACTAGCACAATTATCCAATTGATCGGCTGCGTTGGCCATTTGATTCATGCAATGGTTGATGAAATGTGAACCACCATCTAGTTGATCATTAAATTGACAATTGCTGTCGCCGGTGACATTGAGATCTGAGGCGCCCGTAATCAGGCTCCGTGCCTGATTTGTGGATCCCTGTAATGTGTAAATATAATAATGATTTAAGCTTTTGATTGCGGCCATGCTAACCTCTGGTATCGAAGCTCTAAGCGCAATGTTCCACAAGAGATCGATTGCACAATTGGTATCAGCAGTTAAGGTGGACAAGCTGCGTGGTGATGACTGTCGACTTAGGTCGTCGTTGCGCCACCACAATAGTTGCTCTAGTAGCTTCAAACCACGCATTGTGAATGATTCAGGCTGTAGGAGAGGCATTTTTTCTCGCAAAATGTAATCGAGCATAACGTTGTCAACCGCGTGAAAGTCCTCAGTGACAGCTTGACTAATTAACCAACTGAACAATACGTCAGCACAAACTTCGTCGTCGGCTAAACATGACCACAAAACATCGATTTGTTCTCGTGTTAATCTCATTGATTCGGGTGAGCACGAACGAGAGAAGATAAATGTTAAAAATGATAAATGTGTAATTATCTCCTCCATGTGACTGTATATGCTTGTGCTTGATGTCGACGACACTGACGAGGATGCCAAGCTTGTTTGATGATGGTTTCCGCCAGCTAGAGGTGGTTGCTGTTGATTTGTACCACTACTATTACTACCACCAGGAGAGCTAGCCATAGAGCTTGAGGCAACAGAGGATGTATCAGTGTGTTGCTGTGAACCACCAGTAGCAGCAGACATGTCATGATAGACAGGTTGGGTGCTTGTGAAAGAACGACGCGAGTTGGTATAATTAACTAGATTTGCAAAAAAGTGTCTCACCATTGAGAAATCTCTCTCGGCCCAAGTGACTATCATGTGCGTCTCAGTGAGCATGGACGGTGAGATATTTCGTGATAGTGCGTTAAATGTTATAAGTTTGGGTAACAAACGTAAACTTATTATCACAGATGTTCCGGATGATAGATTCTCTAGACAAGCCTCAATGAATTTGAGTCGGATAAACCGATCATTAGATGACATGATTAAGCTGACCAAAACTCGCTCAATGTCACAATATAAACCTTCGGCCAGGCGTTCAATGTTACCATCTTGGAGTAGATCCCACAACAATGTGCGACCTGGCTCACTCAAATTGGCTATTGTGTAAGAATCTAACTTTTGTTGACCGACACTATCGTCGGTATCGTTGGTGGTATCACTTCTCTGATCATCATCATTGATGGCTTGCATGTCGTTGGGATCGGCAGCATTGGTGGTTGTAGCTATGATTGTGCTGATGGTGGTGGGTGTATAGTTGCTCGGCAACTGATCGATCTTTTTTCGTTCTTGAAATTGTTCGATAGAGTCCAGAGGACAAACGGGCGGTGCTGCTGTAGGCGAAGAGGCAAAAGTTGATGGTCCGAATGATTCGCTAGTTGAACTGGCATTGGATTTACCATCGGCGGTCAAGCTTTCGGTGTCCTCAAAATCAGCAAAATTCTTTTCAGAACAGCACCGGCTTAATTCACTCTCACTGTCACAGTCAGTTAAGGTGGGCTCAGACGCACCGTCGTCTGTGCGACAGGTCGACACTACATTAGTTGCTATGGACGATGTAACTGGCGCGGGATTGTTAACAGAAATTGTTGTTTTGGGCAACAATTCTTTGGTGGCGTCATCTTCAACATTATCAGTACATAGATTTTTCCAATCAACATCGCCTACAATGGCAATGCACCCGAATCCTTTTGTGGCAGCAGCTAAAGCTGCAATGGAATTAGGAACAGATCTTATCGGTTTTGTTTGTTGTTGTTGAGCTCGGGCGACGCTTTGATTGTTTGTCGTTGCTGTATGATCGGTCAAATTGTTGCTGAGAACATCGATTGTTGATTCGCCATTGTGAGTATCAAAATGTCGTCCAGAATCGGAGGGTCCAAATGAAGCAGTTGATCCATTGTCTTCATTGTCATTCTCTTCGTCTTCTTCGTCATCATCATCTTCGTCAATATCTTCATCTTCATCCTCATCAACATCGTCTTCTTCGTCATCAGTGTCAACATGCAAATTATGTTGTTGTTGCTGTAGCTGCTGCTGTTGTTGATGCTGCTGCTGGTGATTACGCTGCTGTTGAATAATGGAGTGGTGATGATTGTGATGATGATGGTTATGATGATACGATCTGTGGTGAGCTAGCTGCTGCTGATGGTGCGGATTAATGCTAGTCGAGTGAGACCAGATATATCTCAATATGTGAGATGTCAACAATAATGTGTGCTCAGAGTGATCCTTAATGGCAAGGTGTTTGACTAAATTGTAAAGATGCAACACGGGTGTTGGTCTCATAAAACGCACCAAACTAGTGAGCAGATCGAGAACAAGACGACCGCAATGCTTGAGCTGTGCCGCGGACCAAATAACATCAATGTGACTTTTTGTCAGACTGGACGCGATAAAGTTCAATATCGTATGTGATTGTTTGATAATTTCAACATGGCAGTTAGGACCAAATATGTGCTCGACAATGTTGTTTTGAATGATCCATTGTTGTAACTCATGGACGGCACACGGAGCTGGCGATTTTTTATGGTGACTATGATTATTGTTGTTGCTGCCACTATTACTGTTGGTCAAACTACTTGTAGTAGACGCTTGATTTAAGCCACTTGAGACGGATCCCGTGACTGATGTCAAATTGACATCGACGTTGTGAGTACCACTACTACTGCTTGTGATAATAGCAGCATCTTGTGGGTGATCGTTGTAATTTTGGTTTTGATGCTGGTGTTGGTGCTGTTGTTGTTGTTGTTGTTGTTGTTGTTGCTGCTGCTGTTGGCAAAGATCACTATATTCATCGATCAATTCATTAATCTTTGCAATACAATTCAATCGTACAGTTAACGTAGGACTAGTAAAGTCTTTTGACACGAGCGCCAATCCATCGTGATGATTGTGAACGTGATCGTGGCGCCGTATCATGATAATTACATCAGAAATTGATTATTATTTTATGTATATATATGTGTGTTTGATTTCAATACCAGAGTCGAATGTGTGGTGTAAATAACCAATATTATCAACGAGTTTGACCAAAGATGTGCACCTTCTTATTGAACATTATTGATAACCAGAAATAACCGTAGTGTTTTGATTAATAAAAACACGATGTAAATGTCTGACAATAGCGATTACAATTACAATTTTTGGGATTTGTCTGTGTGTATGTGTGTGTATGATTCTTTCTTTTTGGTGAGTGTGTGTGTGTGGTTCTTGAATCTTTCAATTCTTCAATCGTTCGCTCGTTGTATTTTGTCTGTGTGTTGCGCCAGTCGCCTGCCTGCCTGTGTGCGTGCGTGTGCGCGTTTGTTAGTGCCTGTGTGACGAGTGCTTGTGTGTGTGGTTGTTCGCAGCCGCTGCAACCATGTGTTTGTGTGGTCAATGTACTGCAAATGTGTATGTGTGCGCACCACGTCATCGACGATCGTGCGTTGGCCGCCTTGTCAAGGCGCATCATCCTTTCATCATACAAGTTTCACTGGGATAGAAACACACACACTTATCTATAACGGGACCGCTTATTGGCATTGGTAGAGATTGCTAGGCGAGATTATCCAGTTAAGAGAGAAACACAGCCTACAGCGACACGTCTTTCCCTAATGAGCGTAAAGATCAGCTGATGTATTTATTACTACTATAACGATCAGCAACGCTCTGTCGATAAATTCACGCACGAAATCAAAATAATCTATTGAATTTTATTATCATGCTTATTATTTGAAATTTGTTTACAAACAAACAAATGTCAATATCATGTTGAATAGTAAATGATAGAACCAAAGGAGGACATGATAGTGTTATTACCGGCGGTATTACGCCACACAATAACTACAGAGATCATATACCATAGTCATTCAGAAGTTAAGGAATGACCGGACAATAACACGCAAAACTATCATCATCATTATTATTATATAACTAGTATTTGTCAACACGATTGATTAGAATGTCTTCGATAGAGAATATAGTGAGATTCAATGCACAAACATCGTCCAGGGAAAAGCTTATCAGGTACGTGTTGATCGATTATCTTTATACCTAATGCCACATTTAAGAGTACGGGCAAAGTTCAATCATGGCTTCGTTGTCTAATCAACAAGTCTTTTCAACAACAATTGTTATGTTGTTAGTGCCATATTGCTAACACACATGGCATCAATATTGCAACAATTTCTAGACATAAACAAACTAAGCATTATTATATCATCTGCACATCTTCATATGTGTTTTATCTCAACTATTGCTACATCACTCTACTCGACATATACATTCACAATTAACATTTGGATCTATTATAACCACACAGATTATGCCAATATTCTACACGTCTGTTATTAAGCTTGGGCGTTCGTTTTGATCTGATGAATGATGAAGCACGCGCTCGTTTACGACATTTGGAGCAATATTTTTTATCCTGCCGTCGTTTGCTTAATTTTGGACGTGCAATCGATCACATGTTCGCGGCCGTACAATGTTTACGCATCGAAGATCCAATAGTACGTTTCACTCTAATGTCTTCCAAAGTGGCCACGTCCGTGTGCATGCTATGCGAGCACGTATTGTGGCTTAAGGAGATGAATTTTGTTCCTTGGCAAGACAGTCACAAGGACCGTGAGCGTTTAGCGCGTCGTTTCAACAAATTTTGGCTCTACGCAAGTGGTCTGAATGTATTACGCGACTTTTATGAGCTCATCTGCATCTTGTTAACCTATCATCACAGCCATCAACGGCCACATATATCGTGTGACGACGATCAAACAATTACGCTCAATAACAACCACGAGAGCGCAAAAACTACCACGACGAAGCATCATAGACATAGAAATAGCACTAATGATAGCAAACCGCAAGACCTTGAGGCTCGTGTGGCCGGCCTAGGCAGGCGCCTCAGTGCGTCGGCTGCCCACACGTACACTAGATGGCGCTCTTGGCCTGTATCATTGGTGCGCCGTCATCCACGTCTCACGTGCGATCTGATCAAGAATGCGTGTGACTTTTGCATTCCCTGCACAGCCCTTGGCAAGACAAACATTTCCCCGGTGATGTTGGCACTTATGGGTGTCACATCGTCCGCTTTAGGCGCTCTGCAAATCTACAATCCGCATTATCGTTTGGCGCCTAGCTGACGCCAATGATTGCTCAATATGTTTTGACACTTGAATGCAGCACTCTTCACTCTTCGTTTGCTCCATTGTTACTTGAATACTGTACTTTCATGTAACGCACAGCAGCTATCAAACAGAAGCTGCCAAGGGACAATATCAGCTTATTTTGTATTACTAGAATCTGAATTCAAGATTACATTTTCAATATGACACAATATTTTGTTATCCAAGTAGCCCATTCTTTGTGTGTTGACTCGGACTGCACATCTCACTTGGATTCTCAAAGCACGTCGAAGTACACGCACTGACTGACTAAAAACCTCCTTAGCATTTGAACAGCATCCGAAGAACAAGCATGCTGGGACATAACTGTTGGCTGGGATTGTGAATTGTATCAAAACACCCGAAGCAGGAGTATTGCTACTAGGGTATAATAGGTTGTGGATTTTGTAGGCACATCTTGTCATTCTGGTCATTCTTGTTGTTGAGGCTACGAAACTCTTCTTTTTTGGTCGACTCAAATAAGAGTTAGAGGCATCTTTGATAGAGATACATACCATTGATCGATTCAGATAGCTCTGTGAACATCACTTGTACATTAGAATTGATACACCATCAATCCGTGTATGTGTGTCGCGTGTATTTCGTGTGAGCCCCCGGGGCGGGACCCCCACACGACACCACGAAAAATGTCGCTACTGTTAGCGGAGTGAGCCCTGAAATTGGGCCACCATCGCTACCGCAACCATCAACATTTCGCGCCACGATGCGCGCAGTTATAGAATTAGCTTTCTGGTCAGTGCGGTGGCGGTTAAGCGATCTTTTAGTCGAGCGCATAGTACGCGCTCGGCTCATAGTATGTGCTTACTCACTTTCGCAGCCAACACGCACAGACAGACAGACACAAACAAGATGCTCGCGAGGCTATTCGAGGCACAGTCAGCCAGCTCTACGGGGTCAGTAATAAGAGTGTCAGTCATCGCACGAGTGGTTCGCTCGATCTAGATTTGCTTTGCCGTTAGTTTTCATGAGCAACAACACAAGAGTGTGTTGCTGAGCGCGCCCTGACTGAGCGTTAGTGTCAAGGCCAGCTCCAGTCATAGAAGTTTTCGTTAACTTTTGCTCAACTCCAGCTTCAATGTTAGCCTGGCGACCCAGCATTCAACTCTCTGCTTAGCTTGTTGGCGTATTAGTTTGTTGGTTTGTTGCATTGCAGACTTGTTGTTAGCTTGTTGGCCCCGCCTAACAGATGCTTTACGTTAGTGACCAGCCAGGCTACCTTTCCGAACCGCCTTAAAGTTGCGTCATCAATTGACAATGCACAGGGCTATACCAATCGAATGGCACGTAGACACACTTATCATGCGGGACAATTTGTGCGTGGCGAGCTTGCCATCTTTGCCTTGCCTTTCCTTGCTCGAGAGCAATGTCTAACGAACGTGAGGTAATTAGTTTTCATTCAGGTCGCATCAGCTTGTCTGTCTCCTAGTTAGTTAGTGAAGTTAATGAAGTCAGTGAGTTTCCCTATTGTGAGCAGCCGGATGTTGTTGTGGTCAGCATCGAATCTGTCTGTTCATTTACAATATTCGACCTGATTCGTCGAATCAATGTCGCTCAATTATTATTTGCATTCCTAGAGCTCACGATAATTGGACAGCATGCAACCGAAAGACAGATATTGCGATATGACGATTGTTTCCTCCGCCATTAAGATTGTAATCTGTGTGCTAGCTGAGTCGTGAAAATTGTCTACACCTGTCTATATTTAGTAGCTATTATTGTGTAAGTGCGTGCAGGTGCACGTGCCTCCGGCTGGCCACTAAGCATCATGAGCATCATTCGGCATTTGGCTGGACAACGATCGCAATGAGTTGTGTTGCGTGTGCGTGCTTGCATTATTTCTGCTCGATCTCCAGTCTGTTTTGGTGTCACAAGCTCTTTTTCTTTGTTGTACGTTATCCTTCGTATGTATGTTGGGACCATCGCGTATCGTCCTTGAATTGCATCACACGCTTGGCATTAATTTGCTTTTGTTCGCAGTCGGTCTCTATTCTACTCTATTCTATTCTGAGCTGCGAGAACTCCATTCTATTCTGGACTGCGAGAAAACGCCACTAACAGTTACAAACAAAATAAACCAAAACAAAACGAAACGAAACGCATCGAAATAAAACAAGTGCGTAGCTGTAGTGGTAATCAGTGTTAAAGCTAGCTAGCTGGCTGGTTGGCTGAGTCAGACTCACGCCATCTACCGACTTATGGAACGCCTGCCGTGGCCGCTGTCCTGAGCATCCAATGGCAACGCCCAGCGCATCTGCTCTGCGCTAGTTGCCTTTGATGGCCTCGCGTGACGCGACCCAAGGAAATGTTGCCGGTCGTCGTCAGGTACACAGTTTAGTGAGTGAGAGATCATGCAAGCCATTTGCACGTGCTAGCTCGCACACACAATAAAATGCTTTCAGCTAACGTGAGTACATTAGACACAAAACAATATGTTTCAGTTTATTCGCTAACAACTAACGCAGCTAAAAGCAGCTAAAATTATTTTCACGTGTGCAGGACCGCTAGCGCGTGTTTTGCCAAACAACGTGTATTGCGTACGGCGCACTACACACAACGTACTATGCGCCATGTACTATGTTTATGTGAAACAATCGAGAACAGCAACAACAGTCGATTGTTCTCGATTGCTAGCGATGCCAAATATGCTCATTCTGTCTCTGTACTCAACTGAATCGTGCCATCATCCGACACTTGACACTCGTCGTCGTCGTCGTCGATCAACAGACGACAATCGTAAAAAGATGTTGCCGAATGTTGTTGAATAATCCGCCGATACTAACAACGGCAACGATAACAACAACTTTGATCGACATGCGAGATCGATTTTGTTTACAAACATTGCGTCACGCTTGAATTCGAGCTGACCAGACGTAACATTGTTGTAGTCGCTCGTCGCAGTTTGTTGACGTTGTTGAATGTGTGTTGATGCTATGTGATGTGCCTTGACATGAAGCATCACATCTGATGCCTCTCGAAACAGACCTACTTTCGTAACTTGCGACTCGTCGCTCGTGGCTTAATTGTGAATGTGTGTGTGTGTGTGTGGGTGTGGGTGCGATTGTCTGGCACCTTTAGAATGATTAGATTGTTCAGGATTTCACACTTGACGACCACACCTTGACGGCACACTGACCAGACCTCGATGAGGGAGAGAGAGAGAGAGAGAGAGAGAGAGAGAGAGAGAGAGAATTATTGATTACTTGGTGCTCGCTGCGGCTCAGGTTACTCGTTAGTCAGCCCACTCGTCTAACGTCGTTCTCCATTGTTCATTCTCTTTTGTTAGTGTGTGTGTGTGTGTGTGTGCTCGCTGTTACGCTTTACGAGTTTCGTTCAAGTGTGTTTGCTGTGGTGGTGGTCATCGTCGATTGCAGTTGTCTCAATTGCAGTGTGTGCATGTGCATGCTATCTCTGTGTATATTTGCCAGGCCACGCCCACCTTACCTGCACAATTATCCACTAGCACAATTATCGAGTCTCCCATTGATTATCACCTAGCTGCTGCTGCTGCTCCCAAAGAGAGAAAAGTAAAGTGAGTCTCGTTGATGTGTATTCTCTTGCGTAGACCACCAATTTTGAACCAACACGAGCTGTTGCTTGTGCAAGTGCAGTCTGTATCTGAAGGCCATACGACCAATTTCACGATGTCTGGCTAGCTTACCCACTGCTGGTTCGTTACGTAATCTAGGTAACGAGCCAGCAAGCTAACTGATTGGCCTAACTTAGCAATTGATTGACGCTGACGTGATCATTGGATCGAACGTTATTGCTCTTTGTTCTCAAATGTCGATCGACTAGCAGCTATCGTCCAGCAGACTACTGTAGGAGAACGCTGATGACTTTCGTTTGAGATTAAATTTAAACTGACTGAATAATACAATCACTTGCATTCAATTCCCATTCATTCTATCGACAATAAATTGCACATCGAACTCTTGGAATTGAGAACAGACTCTATGTAGCATTGCAAACGGTCTAGGTCATCTATAAAGAGTAGGAGTCTATGTTTTTATTTAAAGCAGTTACATATTACAAAAGGTTTCCATCGAATCCGCTCTACTGTCCCTTGATAAGAGATGGTTATTTATAGTTTATATTTTTGAGTCAATTTTTTCTAACGGACGACCGAGGTTGTTGTACTATGCAAATGGAACGAATTCAAGATTAAAGACATTTTTCATGTCAATAGTTGCCAAATCTCATCTGAAGATGTCATTCACAAGATGATTGTGTGTTGGCAATCAGAAGCAACACAAGAGACATTATCTTCTTGTGAAACTTTCTGAAATTTGAAATGAGCTCAGTTTCAATTACAACTACAACGGCTACTATGATTGTGCTCGGTGTGTGACAGATTGTTTTGTGTGCGTGTGTTTATTCTAGATGTGATGTCGTAGATGATGTGTTGACAAGAAGAAAAGGCATTATTTGAAACAAATACAAATGAGATTCAGATTGTTTTTCTGACAATCTGAGTGAGTCAAATTCGAGACTAGAACGAACAATTTGTCGTTGGCGACACATTTTTGTTCAAAAAGATAATTAACTTTGTTCGAGAGGGCCACCACAATATTGTTGTTGGTCACATGTTTGTGTGTGCTGTTGAACAACGCTGTTGAATTTAAAATTGAGGCTGGCACTCAGACATTGAACGTAAACAGATTGTGTTGTGACTTGAAACACAGCATAACAACAATCAGTTGGCATATTGTTTCATCAGTTGGTATAACAACTATAACATGTTTTCCTGTATGTTCGCTCAAATGTGACTGAGTGTTCGCCGAGTGCGTTGCTGCCGAGAGGCTGTTATTGTCTCGCGTAGAATGTCAATGGGATAAATTTTTAAAATTAGTTAAAATTAACATTCTAAACTTGAGAACGTGAAAGTTACGCGCAAACTTTTGCAAAGTTTGCGCTCAATTCTCAACTCTGTGCTGCTTACATGCAAACAGCATAACGATATGCATTCGATTGTGTCATTTGTGGTGAACAAACGCACGCACTCACGCACGCACGCATGCACTCACACTCACATACACACAAAGGCACACAAAGGTAATTTAGAGAGCTATCAGCTCGGAGGACCGAGTACGATATGCATTGATGAACGAGCTTACCATCCGAGCTTACTCGAAGTGATATGAACACACACATTAGCACATCTTACGATACACAATGTCGAAAGTGTGCAGTTTACCCTTTTGTGGTTGTAAAAGACAAGACAAGATAAATAACATTGCACCTGTTTCATCAAACTCTGTTGTGGTAGTGTGGTTTGTTCTCATTGTGTTAGCGGCAGCCAGAATTGTATGTGCGGCTCACGACGAGACACACTCAACGAGGCAGAGAGAAATCTCAGAGGCAAAGAGAGATTTCAGCAGGAGGCTGCTAAGCGAGCCTCTGCTAGCTAGCCAATATCTTAAGCGAATGTTGCGAACATCTGATGACAACAAGATGAGTGTCTGTGATCGATGAGCTTGATGCACTGGCTTGATAATCATCATCACCACACCAGACACACTGGATTTCACACTAAACGTATGACTTCTCAAGTTGTGGGGTGCACTTTGGCGCGCACCCGCTCGCATACTGTGGGCCGAGCTGAGCCGAGCAGACCTAAGCGGAGCAGAGCAAAGAGACAAGCGAGCAATGAAGAGACAGAGTGAGCTAAGATGAGAGAAAGAAAGTGAAAAGCACTCTAGTCGTTGATTCGCGACCATCATTGCAGTTTGACAAGTACAGTTACAGTTACAGTTACACGCACACGCACACAGACGAGCACGTCTGCTAGTGTCAGCCGACCAATGTGACGCTGACGTGCTGACGAGCACGATCGGTGAGCAGAACGACAACAGAATAATGTCACGACTTTTGGCCTCTTTAGCTCGTCAATTGAGCAACTTACTACCAGGTAACTAGCACACGCACACACGTTAACAGTTGCGCGTGTGTTAACTTATTCCGTGCCTTCGCTCGTGATTCATTCGCTCGTGAGTTCGCGCTCATTCTGTAGACGTTCGTCATCGATCGTTGTCTAGCTTATTGTAGTGACTGCTGCTACTGCTGCTGATGTTCGTGTGAGTGTGTCTATTCTTTAGGTCCAACATCATGAACAAACATCATGTTATCGGGGGATAGCAAGTACAAGCGATGATGCACACATAGCGATGTAATCGTGCGCGTGCACCGTGTAATCTTGCTTATGACAGCAGCAGCAGCAGCAACAACAACAACAACAACAACAACAACAACAACAACAAAACTTTCGTTGGGCCGTCGATTCGTTAGTTCTCAAGCTAAGGCAAGATTTTCTCAATTCAACTCGGCTCGGTTCACGATGAGCTCATCAAGTAACAAACATGTTCGCCGACTACTTGCTTGCTTACTTGTATGCCTTCACTAAGTTGGCCGTAACCAGCTTGGGCCAACTCGGAAGCTACAACCAAACTAAGTTGGCAAACACGCAGGCCAGCTAACAAGCTAACGAACAAGCAAGCTTGCAATCTTACTGACTGGTCAACGCACACCCGCTTCTTCCAACACAACATTTGCTCGTGTTCGTGCTCTCGATCTTGATGTAGCTCTTGCTCTTGCCCTTGCTTATGCTCGTATTGTTGCTATCATTATTGTGTGTCTCTGCCTGTATTGCTGACCTTGATAAGTCACAATGTCCTTAACGAGTCCCGTGTTAAGCGCGCCGTCGATTCTAACGCTCGATCGTCGGATTGCTCGTTCATGGTTTGTTTTTGTTGTTTACCAAAGATGGAGCTAAATATGTTGAGCTGAATTGCAACAAGCACACCCCAGATGACGACAACAATAAATTGTATGTCTTTCTATCTAAATGTGTGTGCTGGTCAAAACACACTTGGTACTCACACATGGCGAAAAATTCGAGTCGAGTGTTGCTCTTCTATATTTCCATGTATTTATGAGTGAGTAAAGAAAGAGTTTGTCGAGCAAACAAACGAACAAACAAATAAACGAGCGAATCAAGAATTAATAATGGTAAAAGAATGCCTCTCATTCTTCATCGAACTCAACTTGCACTAGTAAATCAAAAAGTCTGCCAAATGTTATGCAATCAAATGCAAGTCAGCACTTTCTCTTGCAAGTGTTGCAATCAAATGCCTGTGTCATGTCATGCCTGTGCAGGAATACCTGTAGTTTGTCCAACGATCTACATTGCTGCCAATATCTCAATAGTTAAGAAACTCATACGTAACAAAATTGCTGCAATATGGTAGACAATCGTTACAATATCAAAGGGAAAAAGGAGCCAAGCGAAGATACGAAGAATTCGAGTAGAATCAAATTAAATAGAACCAAGCTAGCTTGGTTAGGTCTCTCTTGGTCTTTTGTCGGCAATTGTTCATCTGTGTGCGTGTCGGTCGATGTCAGTGCTCGTGTCGGTGCTTACACAAACAAACAACGAGAGAAAGAGACTGTAGCCGATTGATTCAGGCTTCAGTTGCACTGCACATTGTATCGTACATTGTATTGTCAAGCTTTGCTGGCGACTATGTTCGACTCAACTCGACCAAACTTGACTATTTCAATGCTACATCTCTGTATCGCTACATGGTGCAATGTACCATTTAGCTGTTTACTGGCGTGGATGCGCCACTACGGTACACTCGAAGCTGCTGACGCTCATCAAATTGGTGCCTTGCAAGCTTGTGTGTTTGTAGGTGGTGTAGTGCGATTTGATGTGGCGTGGCGTGGCGTTATGTGATGTAACAACACGTGCACAGGTATAGCTCACACAGTTATTGTTTACTGCTCACAATGCACACTCCGACCATTTTAGGCTTAAGTCAAATTTTCGTTCACTGTCTTCGCTTTGTTCGTTTATTTGTTCAATCGATCGTTCGTTCGTTGGCCAAACTCATGAATCTGGAATCGAATCGAATCGAATCGAATAGACGGCTTCTGCTATGGATTGAATTGAACAACGACCTGGGACGATCGATGCGTAAATAACAGATAAGTTATCGAGTTCTCCTTCTCTTCTTATTTTTCTTGATTTACAGCTGGACTTTCACAGCAGCATTGCAACGATGCCGATCGCTTGACCGAACGATCGGCCGACCACCAGCAAACTCGGACTCACATTCACGCCCACACACACACACACACACACACACACACACACACACACACACACACAC
>JAIFTH010000581.1:0-22193 GCA_019968535.1 Fragariocoptes setiger | reverse complement strand
ATCCAAAAACCACACCCCTATGACAACCCCTCGCAGAAAAAAAGCCCCCTCTAGATGATCAGCTGATGCAAAACGATCATAATAGGTAGCTCTCGAGCTCCCTAATAAAGAACGACGGCAGGATCCTTCCAGCAGGAATTGTTTTCTGGAAACAGCTGATTTAGCGCGAGTCACGTTTCGTTGACATAAACAATTGTTAACTTTATAGTATTTACTTGAAGAACATTGTTACTATTAATCCATTTATAATCATTATTTGGCAACCATGATTGGACTATTAGGCAAGTATTTGACTACCCGATCATTATTTAATCTAAAACCAAACCTGGCTGCACCTTATCGGCATCGATGTTTGATTGGCACACATTCAATCATTTCCCAAAGGACAAATTATTTATACGATGACTCAAGGACAGTCGGTCATTTGAATTCGACATCAGAAAAAGGCACAATCGAAATTTTCGAGAGACTCAATCACAAACATAATGACGATTGGTACCAGGAGTATCAGAAAAATCACGCACGCGAGCGCAAGCGGCTAACATTTCAAGCTCTCACTTTGATGGGACTGCTATCACTGCATGACATAAATTCTATTACCGGAACCACAGGAGTCAACGAAGAGCTGGCTAGTGATCTCAGACGAGCCGTACTCGAGGGCAACGAGCGAAAAGTGTCGGCCGTTCTCAACAAATGCAGCCCCAAAGAAGTGAACGCTCGGCATCAATTGGGCTGGCAACCGTTGCATGTGGCCGCCGTCAATGGGCATGCCAACATTTGCAAATTATTACTTGATTACGGTGCCAACATTGACGATATTGATCATTATAGAACACCGCGCGAGTTGTCAATGAAATTTCAGATACCGGCCAGCAAGATTGAGTTCATTCGAGAGACCGAATTCAATCCCAGATTGGCTCAGGTGAACTTTCACGGCTGCACCGCATTGCACTATGCTGCGCTCTGCAATGATTTTGAAACAATCAGAGTGTTGGTTGAGCACAATGCTAACCCGTTGTTTGAAAATGATCTCGGCCACAAAGCTCAAGATTATGTGGATTCGCAAGCGATTCAAGATTACTTGGTGAAATATGTGAAAGACTATCTGGAATCGCAAGCGCGAGCCGAAGCTGAGGAGCGGCGCAGATTTCCACTCGAAGAACGCATCAAAAAGGAGCTAATTGGCCAAGAGTCGGCTATTAGCACAGTGGCGGCCACCATTAGGCGTAAAGAAAACGGATGGGTTCAGGATAACAAGCCACTGGTGATGATGTTCCTGGGCTCTAGTGGCACTGGCAAGACAGCCGTCGCTAAACAGATAGCGAAATACTTGCATAAGGACGACAAGAGCGCTTTTATTCGGCTTGATATGAGCGAGTATCAAGAAAAACACACTGTGGCTCGCATGATCGGATCACCACCTGGCTATGTGTCTCACCAGGACGGTGGCCAGCTAACCAATGCATTGAAAAAATGCAAAAACGCCGTCGTATTGTTCGATGAGATCGAGAAAGCACACCCTGACGTTGTGACAGTCATGCTGCAATTGTTCGACGAAGGCCGGCTAACAGACGGTAAAGGAAAAACTATCGAGTGTCCTGAGGCTATATTCATAATGACCTCGAATTTGGCCAGCGAAGTGATAGCGGAGCATGCGTTACAATTGAGAAGTGAACAATCCCAGAAGACCAAGTATCTGGACAACAAAAAAGACACCCAAGAGGTTCAAGAGAAAATAACAATCTCAAAGAAGTTTAAAGACACGATAGTGAAGAAGATTCTCAAGGCCCATTTCAAGAGAGACGAATTTTTGGGTCGAATCAATGAGATGGTTTACTTTTTGCCGTTCTCACGAAGTGAACTGTCACAGTTGGTCACAAAGGAATTGAAATTTTGGCGAGAGCGCGCCAAGGACCGACATTCGATCAGCCTGACTTGGGATGACAAAGTGGTCGATGTCATTTGCGGCGGGTACGACGTCGAATATGGAGCACGTTCTATTAAGTTCGAGGTAGAAAGACGAATTGTTAATCAACTGTCCGAGTTGCATCATATGTTGAACAAAGGCGCAAGGGTTCACATATTCACTGACGGTGAAATCATCAAGCTCAAGATCAATTGATTCTTATGCAACTTGTATAAAATCGTTAATTGCTTAATTACATTATGTAACAAGTTATAAATTTTTAATTTCTCAAGTTGTGTGAGTGTAAGTTATTGGATCAATACCTGACAAAACAATTGTCTCACATTATAAAATGTGAATAGTTTCGATAAACGTTTATTTATATTACAATCACACAGGTTTGGAACAATCAAACACATTGCATTCACGCCATCTGTGCCGCATGTGTCGGTTTAATCGATCGAGACCTTGACAGTGACATTGGTATGTCGCTATTCATTTGTTGTTGCTGCTCCAAAGCTCGCTTTTCATCTTTCAATTTAGCTATCTCTTGCTCGTACTCTTTTTCCAAATTCTTGAAATCCTTGCCTGAAATGGTTTTGAAAATTTCACTCTCTTTAGTAGCTAACAATATCTTCAGGGCTGTAGTTTTGGCTGTAATTCTTTTTTAAATATTGGTCATAGGATCGTCCATCGGATTAGGCTGAACCATATCCGCTTGCACGATTTCTCCGATCATTGAACACAAAACAATAACAACTGCAACAGAGATGCCCAACAGCATCACTGATTTGTTATTGCGCGGATTCTTAATTGTTGCGTGCATCGTGTATTTACGGATAACTATTATTGCTATAATCAAGTTTCGTGCTGCAATACCAAGTGCTGCAATTGAGCTCGTTAAACAGTCGTGGGTTCGTTTGTATGTTCGGAACAAATAGATTAATATAAATGAAATCAGATTGATTTGAAGTTCATTCTATGGAACGATTGGACCAATCAATTCATTTTTACTTTGACCCAGGTAAGTGTTCACTACGTAATCTCATGTTATTGTCGTTTGTGGAAAATGTGACTTAATATAAACCCAAATCGGAACCATAAAAATAGAAATGTAACTCTTTAAATAATCTTGAATGGTTATACGTTTTCGATAGCGAAGCTAAACAACGCCTTCTTTCCTTCACAGTCACCATCATAGTTTAACAGATAGTTGAACAGATGGTTCGGAAAAAGTTGAAAGTGTGTTCTTCTTTGTTTTTTTTTGTCAGCCAGGTTGCTAGGTTTAGATTACCTCCACCTCTGTCGCACCAACTCAATCCGAATGAAGCTCATCAGGAGGGGTTTTTGTTTCGTTGTTGCTGTTGATGCTTTTGATTTCGATGGAAAAACGGTGGTTCTGGCGTTAGGTGGAAAGAGCGAATTAGCTTTTGTGAATCGAATCTAGAATAAGGACGCTCGTGGTTACTCCGGGGGCCGTTTCTTCAGTTGAGTTTTCTTTCATGGACAGCGTAATAATTATTTACATAGAGGAAGAGCAAATCATCATGGATTAAAACGGATTAATCTACGACTCTTAGGCTGATAACAATCCTGTTGATTTAAAATTGCGTGCGAGGAATTCAGCGAGCGATCAAATGATTTTCCAGGACATCACATCAGAGATTATATGAGCATTCTGCTAGCAAAATTTCAATAATGAGTGAATCACATCCACTGTTTTTGAATAACAAAATCAAAGTCATTCACCGAAGATATTTCAGTATAAACTAAAAGCAATAAAACTATTCATCATTCAGACAACACATTGATGTTGTTCATGTGTAGCCACATAGTGATCGAATGAGGACAATTGCTGATATTTTTGATTCGATCGCGCACTGCCGATGATTTGTGCGTGTTTTTCCACTTCATTTTGTTTTTGTAACGCAGAAAATGCGACGTTCGTTGAGTTCTTCTATGAATGGACTTGTCGTTTGGAGATGACAATCCATATTGTCATAGCTTGGTGTGGCATCGAGAGTCAGTATGGATTTTAGCACTTAGGATTGATACAGTGTTGTATTTTAGCATAGTTGATTTGAAGTGCTAGTTGATAACATAGATGTCAAATCATTAATTAAATAAGAGTCGTCATTTGTACTCATATTACTTATTGCAATTTGCAACAGGTGTTCTCCTTGGGCACGTCAGAATTTGCACAATCACAATGTGTTTATTATGATAAATTCTGACGTCTTGGCTAAACATGTTTGCAAGTGATAATGACAGTTGTATGTTCAAGAGGACCTATTTTTGACAGATAGATAGAAAAAAATTAAACAAGCACACGTGTTGACTCGACGAGAGTGACAATTTGAACCGTACAAATTAATATGTCTAATCAAGCTATTGAATTCCAGCACGTTATGAAGAAAGTGTTCATTTTATTTAGATCAAAATTTCACCAAATAGCAAACTTAACAGGCATACCATTTGAGCCAAACTTCATTCCTGAGTCTCAAGCACAACCAAAGTTAGAGAGCGAAAAATCAATGTGGCCTCTATTTAATTCGCTTGTATATTGGAATGATACTAGAATTGATTTATCTTGACTTTTATTGTAAGTGTCCGATAATCAATAGTTACAATTAATTATTAGATCAATTGACTATGATAAATTCTTCGTCATAGATTTAGCATGTTTCACCGGGCGCTTAACTGTTGCATAAATGGGCGTACGTTCATCTGGCATCGTTTGTACATCATTTGTCACTCGCTGATTGTTATTTTTCGGTAAACATTGTTGCTGCTGATGCATTTGTTTATTGTTTGACGTCGCTGAGCTTGAAGTTGCAATTGCTTGTTGTTGAGAGTTGTGTGCGAATTGTGTAGCAATGGCCGTATTGCAAGACGGTGCAATCTCGTCGATACGTGACGTCGTTGAACCGTCGGTATTGATTGATAGTGTCAGCTTCAATTCAATAGATTGTGATGTGGGCACTGGTGAGCTTAATTTATCGCTACTATCATTAATATACTGCTGCTTCGACTGCTCGACATATCCATGATTGCTTTCAGAGTCTTGCGACGACATACTGATTGTCGTTTGTCCATCGCTTGACGCCTCACAATTCACCTGTGCTTTACGTCGTCTTATAGTATTTGATTTCACCTGCTGATCTTCGTGTGACAACAAATGAGCATCAGACTCGATTTCGGTGGGTGTGGCTGCGGACACGGTGCACCCTGAACGTGACCTTCTGTGGATATGACGACGAGCGTGACGACGATTATGTAACTCTTCATCGTCGGTCACTTGTTTGATGATGCTAGCGAGCACGTGTCGATGATTGCACTTGGTATTGTCAGTAAGGTTGGCTTTGTTGATTTCATTTTGGACACTCCATTCTAGTATTCTCTCAGCTATTTTTTCATACAACTTATTATTATTCTCTCGTTGATCAATACTAGTGCTAACACCAGCCGACAATAACGACAAAGGTGATGACGACGAGGACGACGGCGGTGACACTAATGACTGCTTCGATGATTGCACCTTGAACGAATTATTACTTTTAGCCCGTTTAATTGACGCTGTTGTTTTCAATTGGTCAGATGTTTTAAATGGCACATGGTGGTTTTGATAATCTTGTGACTTTGGAATTGTAGAGTCCGACATGATGGGCGATACTGATTTTTGGCCACCGCTGTCGATGTCGTTTTGTTTGGCATTGCTGTTTGCATTTGAGGGGGTGTCGTTGACAGTTATTGTTGCATTATTAGCTGCTACATCAGTGCAACTATAATCAATCAATTTATCGTTGATGATATTATGCGATCGATTGGGTTGTTGTGTTAAACTTGATGCGGAGTGATTGTGAGCAATCTCGGTGGGTGCACCTGCAATACTCAAATGAGAATTGTAACCGAGATCAAGAGAATCGTTAGTACTTAAACGTGTGGCCGTCGCTGCCATCATTGAACGCTGTTGCTGTCGTGACGTAGCAGCGTCATGCATTGTCATACAAGCAATCAATGAGCGAAGACCACGTATCACTTTGGATCGCGATGAACGACTTGAAGAACGATCATCATCGTTGTTGTTAAAGCCATTGGCGTCGTCGTCGTCCTCGGTGTCGTTACCACTCGCTTTGATGACTTGATACTTATTAGTGGCATCGATTTTACGTTGCAATTTTGGCCAATCATCGTTGTACTTGCTGTGATTGTGATTGGAATCATGCGAATCGGTGCCGCTATCAATGGAATCATTGCCATTGTTGTCATCAGGATACAAATATCGATTGTCGATTGATGAGCGCACTCGTGCTCTCGGTGCTTTGATTGCATCAACATTTGCATCACTAGCTTCTTTTTTGTTGTCGTCCAACGCTGGTTGGAACACTTCATTAGCAAGTGGTTCATTGTTGGAAATGGTCGTATCGTTTACGTATTGCTGTCGCTTTTGTCGCGTATTGCAGCCGCTGTTGTCGTTATGCTGGTGATGACGACGACCACTGCGACGATGTCGATGACGCCGCGACGATCGAGCTGAGCCACGAAATTCGGGCGGCAACAACTTTGCCTGTTGCTCTTGTAACGTCGTCAAATATCCCGATCCCTCAATCCAACTGTTGCCCATTCTAGGCAATCGCACCTGAGGTTGTGGTGTGTCAGGTTCATAAGTTGATAAAGGCGCAGCCGAGAGTGGATCGAGCTCGGGTCCGGTGTAGCAAGTATCACGAGCCGGCTGCATGCCGCAGCAAGTGTATGTTGAAAATTGGCACATGTGAGTGGCGTTTTTGCCCGCTCTTCCCAAACGCTGTGATTTGCTCGGTTTAATTAAGTGAGCACACGGACCACAATTAGGACACTGACAATGTAGCCGATTGTTGACAGCCAGCAAATCGTGTCCAGGCCGCCGATGTGGTGCGTTGAGAAAGCAATGTTGCACGTGCACCGTCGACACTCGCTGTATGCTAATCATTTGGCCTGGACGCACGGATGCCGACATCACCGAGATCATTGTGCCTGGTTCAGGGCGGCCCATTGTTTGGTCCACTTGTACCACAGCAGCCAACGGTAGAAATTTTGCAAAACAATCTTTGGCCACAAAATAACGACGCCCGTTAAGTGAGCCGTCTCCTTCACCAATGGCATTGTCAAATTCGACCCCAACCGTCCATTCAGCGCATATTTGAGGCACTCGGCCTGTAATCGATATATACATATATGAAAAGAATAACTCGATTGATTAGATTCCAATTCATTCTTGATGTAAAAAGAGTCTATTATAGAAATGAATAAGTGGACTCACCAATCCAACGTACGGTGCCAAATTCGTTGCCGTAATATTCTTTATATGCCACACGTTGGCCCATTCGAATGTTGGGCGCGGGCGGCTCGGCTTGGACGGCCAAATTGTAATTCATTGTGTTCACAGCAGGTTGACGTCGTTGTTTTTTGCTTGTAGTTGTTTTCTTCTTTCTACGATCGCCGTGTGTCGAATCTAAACCGACGTCGTATTGGCAGTGTATTTGATTACATTTAGTGTTCCAGTTGATCACACATTTTCACATGTTCAAAATGTGTGATCAATGTTGATGTACGCGGTGTCCATTACGAGACAAAGAATAGACCAATAAGAAATCCAATCCATTGGTTGAAGATGATGCAAGGATTAATATGTTTTTAGTGATTTTTGAACAAAATCAAATAAAATTTATGACAATATAATTATGTAACAATCATGATTAGCTCAATAGCTTGATTAACTATGCATGTTAAACGAACAACACAATATTAACATGCTGTCAACAACATACTAAAGACGCTATTTTTCCAGGGCTATTTGTTTGGAATAATTGTCTGTTTGCTAGCGAATGCATGAGTGAGTGTCCATGTCACGAGAAGTGTCTCATAGACGACGACGACGGCGGCGACTTAAGTTCAACGTTCAGCGAATAGAACATTCACGTGAAGACACGCACCCATGACAATAGAGTGACACGAGGAGATAGAGAGCATACAATGCAAATGTGTACGTGGACCTCAGACAGCAATCTCTAACGTGAGCCATAGCTATCTGACGTGACAGCGAGCTATTGCTGCACGTTGTATCGGTACTTGTAAAACGAAAGAGCGGACAGAGCAAGTACACCTACGTACACGAGCAGTGGGCAAGCACAAGCTTGCTAGCGAATGACAATGAGCTAGCTAGCGGCCGACAAAGTGTCCTTGGCTGCTACAACTGCTGCTGGCGCTGCTGTTGTTCGCTTGCTCGTTCGGCAAAAATTTTGTAGACATTAGCACGCGACAGCAACAAGAAGCTACAATCCAGACGCGCCCTGGCAAAGCCCACGAAGCTTGGCACACTCGCACACACACACGAACGAACGAACGAACGAACGAAAGAATGTGAATGGGCAGCTGTGTGAAGAGGTCCAAGGCCTCTCTACGGCACATGCTCATTGCATTATCACTGCTTCTTCTTCTGTGCTGTGACTGCGGTGAGGGCTAGTGAGTTTGTGCCGGAAGACAAGGTCGGTGCCAAACATCCTGCGAACATCTGTGCGCCTCTAGGGCGTCACAAATTTCGTCATTGGCATCGTCAACACCAGATGGAGGCACGTTCTACGTATGCCCTTCATCGAATCATACAACATGCGCCGATGATACAACGGCATTTTACATAGAGACCAACGTGAATCATCCTCATTGAATGACATGGCATAACAAACCTACATAGTAAATGAGCGCTCACAGGGGTAATTATCTTTATGAGTATGAGAACTATGAATAAAGACATTGCTCGATAGTGCTCAGATCAATGTCAGAGTTTGTTGTCGTAACATTGATGCTTTTGGCAATCTCTCTTATTAGTTAATATGGCACATTAAATCGTATGTCGTAAAAATTTGACAAACAAACAGTTCAAGTTTCATTGATGGAACTTTTCGTCGTTACGGAAGTTGCTCATTGTGCCTTTCTATCCTTTGGACAAATTCTGCAGGAATAGCAACCAGAACTCATTGCAAAATATCATTGCCCTAGGGCAATGTCGATGACGAATGTTAATGCATTTGTAATTAGATGCATCATCTTTCAAGCAATGATCTGATGCTTTCTTTCCACAATTTTTTAATCAATTTAATGGCCACTTGCTGTTAAAGTTTCATTGAGTCACTCAAAATGTGAGAAAAATATGCAGCTCATGGGGATACATTAACCTAACACACATACTCGTTAAACAATAATGTTCATGTTGTTAAGCAATTGAAACATTATTATCATAAGTGGAACATGTTAGCTATCTTCGGACTTTTGTAAACAAGCATCCATTAAAATAATACATCCACAAAACCACAATGAGTTGATAATTCGTGAACACATTCTCTTGCGTCGAGAGGAAACACGTGTTCCTCTTTACAGAATCTGCGAGCTATGTCGTTGTGTGTGTGTGTGTGTTTTTCAAACAGAAATGTTTTTCGAATACACCCACAGTTTGTTTTCCGAATAAAACAAATATGAGCAAACTCTGAACGATTTCCATGAGCGGAATTTACCAGCGTTGTGATAAACGAGCACAACGTTGAGGGTTTTAGTGGGAGTTAGCCTCAGCTCTGAGTGGGACTCTAAGTGGCAGATTTTTACCTTGAGGCCCATACAAGCACTCGCATACGGCACTCGCATTTGGCGACGCAGTTGTCGACGTGTGCACATGTCATACACACAAACGCTCACACACAGACCCACAGACTGATACAAACGTAATGCGATCCAGATCGAGCCTTATTACAGATCGAATCTTATTACGAATCAGACCATATGCAATGCGTAAAACGTAGAGCGAGCTAGCAATGTTTATCTTTGAACAAACATTGCGCAACATTGCTCGAAGGGTCAATATTTGTACGCCTGTATGTGATTCGTAGTAGTTAAAGCTCCCCTCTGGGTCATGTTATGATTTTACGTTGCTTTGATTTGTTGAGCTGAGGTCGAGCAAATATTCTGTGTGTGTGTCTATAGAACTTGAGTTTGATTCGACTCGATCGAATCGTGCTAAATCGTATCTGATCAAATGTTTGAAGTTGTTTTCTACCGACCAACAAGCAATATACGTAAAAGACAATCGAACGACAATTGAGCGATTTTTGTTTGCCTGTGTGTAATTTTCGATGATACATTACTTCACCAGAACTTTACGTCAGATAAAAACTAGTGATTCATCTATGATTAATGAACTTTCACCGGTGGAAACTGAGGTGAATAGTCCAGCGAGAGTCCCATTTCACATGATATATCTAATATGAAAGATTACTTAAAACAAATCGAATTGACAAGTCAATTGCCGAATGTCATTCATTTAAACCTCATACGCTAGAATAAAACATTCCAGAGAGATCAGTCTAATCTCGGGCAAGGTTAAATTTGATTTTACTCAGTTACTTGCAAGCAAGCCAGCGACTAAGTTGACCGAATCAAGTCACCTGAGTCTGTCAATGACTAACAATCAGGTTCGCTGCGAACGAGCGTTTGTGTGTGTGTTAACGAGTAAGTCATATGAATTACAACACACATTTGTTGTACTCTTGATTCACGAATGCTTGTTGTTGTTGCTTCGTTCGTGATTTGTTTAGCTGGCACTACACTCATCGTGATTGCACGATCTAATTGCGTCAAGTTCGTTAGTTCGTGAAGCTCTAGATGCGAATGAATGTGCACGAACAAATTAGATTGTTGTGTAACATTATCACGCAGACAACCAACATATTGTTTGCGTGATTGGCTCTGTTCCTACAATCGTCTGTTACGGGAAGACACATTACGTGTATGTACATGTACAACTTATGCGTGCGAACGTTTGCATGTGACCTTGTTCTTGTGAATCTACTCAAGAAGGCATTGATTCGGTTCAAGAATACTCAACGTGGCTGCATGTAGATGGCGCCACCAAGATGGCTATTTGATTGAACTCGATTGAGTAGCACACTGATACACAAGTGCACACTGATTGTGTCCACACTGACAGGAATCCAACAGACTTTGGTGGATGAAGTGCATGGAGATAGCATGGTTGTCGACCAAACTGTGTGTGTGCCAAAAACACTCTTCCTGCATTAAAGTGGTACTCTTTATGCAAGTGAGGTTTACTTGTGTGTCACTTTTACTTTCCAAATTGTCAACGATCGTGTGGATTCAAAATGAAAGAAAGATTGTCGTGTGGAAATGGCAAAGAAAAAAACGAATACTAAAGGTCAATACCTTTAGTATTCGACATACCTAAGGATTTGACATACCTAAAAAATCAACCAAAGAATAACACGAATACAAAAGGAATGTCCCAATACAATTGTCACCAAGTGCACATATGTCACGTGGACTCGTAAGCGCTCAAGATGCTCACAAAAAGCGAGTGTGTGTGTGTGTGTCTGTGACAAAGCTAAAGCTCGAGCAGCAAGTATGATGAGGAGCTTTATAGTCATATAAAGCTGGGTTAATTTATAATCATATTCACAGCACGTGTGCATGACGAGATTGTTTGTTTGGTTTAGAGCCCTCTTGAACTTGTGTGTGTGTTTCTCTGGAGCCGAAGCTGGATCTAGAAAAAGCTCAAAGTCAAGTGTGTCAAATAATAGCAACAGCAATGCTGGTGCATGTGAATACTAGACACACGAGCTTTCTCCTTTGATATGGAATGAAACACAGGCTTGCTAATAAATGCTTAGAAATAAACTGCTTAGATTGAATCAAATCGAGAAATCATTTTCTTCGCTGAACGTCCGCTGAACGATTATAATATGAACTTACCAACAATGGAAGTAGACATTGAGTTTGAACGTGACTCGTTAGCGCTAGCCCATTGGCTATCATTAGCTAATAGTGCGTTTGCGAACGCGTGCGCGGCTGACGATGCGGCATGCATTGCGTCCGCTTCGTCAATGGCACGTGCGGCTTGCTTGAGATCATTGCGACTGGGCATCGTGAGCGCATTCTGGCCCACAATCAGATGGGCCGGAATGTTGAGCCGATCGAGCGCCACCATATCTTCGCTTTGCTGATTCAACAGCGACGTTCGGCGCGACTCATTCGATACATCCGCACATTGTTGTTGTTGTTGTTGCTGTTGCTGTGCACCTGCCAAAGAGGTACGCGACGACGTGCTCAGCGTACTGCCCTTCGCTTGAGCCAAATGCAACGGCAATTGTGCAATATCAACGCTGTGCCGATGCATCTGTCCGCGATTGGCTACCACGTTCAGCAAAGATTTGTTGTCGTTCAACAAACGTGCATTGAGATCACGATTGTATTGTTGGCGCTCATTGAGCAATACCTCAAGCGTTGACGGTCGGCGTTGCCGTTGGAGATGTTGCTGCTGCGTGTGATGTCGACTACTCTCATCGTAATTATCGCCGTCATTGTTGTCGTCATCGTCGATCGTTTGCTGTGACAGACCTGACGCTGGGGCCAATGCGGGAGGCAAAAAGCCGGACGTTGTGAAAGGCGTTATGTGGTGCTGATTGGGTCGAGGCATGGCGCCCAACGCCACCGATTGGCGTCTCATTCGGTGCGCCGGTGGCATTGTCTCTTCCATCAGCGATAGCACTTGTGATGAGCGTCGTTCAAGGCCGCCGCCCCCAGAGCTGAGGCCTACATTGCTGCTGCGTCGTCGATGACCGCCACCGCCAATGGTGGCCGTCGATTGGCGCCTCAATTGTGGCAGCGTGACGTCTTGTGTTGCTGGCGTCTTGTGTGACAGTGTGAACTTGTGTGCTTCTTTATCGTGTGGCGAAACTAAACCGGAAGTCAAGCTACGACTCAAACGTGTGTCGAATGGTCGAGTGGTCAACAAGCGCGTTGGCTTGTTGGTCGTTTTAACATCCTTCCCCTTCCTTTTCTTTTTGACAATTTTCTCTTCCTCGGATCGCTCGCTTTGCTTGCTCTCCTGAGTTTGATGCCTTTGCAATTGGACTAAATTATGATCTGTATCGTGTTGTTTTGATGATGATCGCTTCTTAATTGTTGGCTCGTCGTTTACTTGCTTGTGTCGTGAGTCTTGTGGGTTTGTAGAATCCTGTAAACATGATTTAGAACATTTTTCATGAGCCCAAACAGGAACGAAAGCAACATTCGATGATGATGATGTTGGCTCTCGAACAACAATCGAATCAACTGCATCAAACGAATGTTTGCAATTGCTAACTTGCACATGCAACTGTTCAGGACGTTGTGATTGCGGCTCCTGTTGTATGCTGTTGTACGACTGACACTGACACTCGCACACTGAAGAGTTATGTGTGTATGCTTTACAATGCAATTGTGGACGCACAAACGTCGACGCACGCGTTTCGCCACAAATCTCGTTGTTGTTTCTGTTGTATTCGGCGCTGTTGGCGTTGCGGGCGCTGCTGACGTTGTTTAGCAAGCTAGCAGAAATTGGTGCTGGCGCGGTGTCGCGTGCGTCGACGCTATGTTTCTCTTGCGATCCCTTGCTCTGATGCTTATGTTCTGTGTTCTCACTATGCTCTCTATGCTCTCGCTTTGGCTTAGGCTTAGGCTCCGGATTGCGTTCTCTATGTTGCTGTTGCTGTCGCACTATTGGCTGTGGTTGCGCAAGTGAAAGTGGTAAGGCTTGTGTCATCGGCGATGCCGCACAATAAGTGCCACACAAAGACAATGGCGAGGCTCGTCGTCCGGCGTCCTCGTTGTCGTCGTCACAAGCTTGTGCTGTTGCCAAGACACGCACAATGCCTAATGCGGTGCTGTCAAGTGAGGAGGATTCAGTTTGACGTTGCTCTTGTTGTTCTATTCTTTGTTGCCGTTGCTGTTGTTGCAAGCACACACTGCACTGACATCGTTGGCATAGTTGGCATTGTTGAGCGCGTGTTAGGTCATAGTCGCCGACAACACCGAACAATGCACGCCCCGAACCACTTGCTCGTTCGATCGCTCGCCCATTCAAATCATCGCTCATACAAACATCACGTGCTGCTGCTGCTTCACGTACTGAGTTGTTGCTTGCTACACTTGTCGTGTGAACGCAATAACCACGACCATCTGGTGGACGTGTGCATGATTCGCACTCGCACTTTATGTTGTCATCGTTGCTTTCGTGGCTGCTCGCACGAAACGACTCTGTTTGAGACGACCCGTGCTGTTGAGTGCGAGTCTCACATGTCGTATAGTGAGTGCTGCTGCTGTTGTCAGCGGCACGCTTGTCAAACGCTTGCTTCGTCAAATTATTATTGTTATCATCATCGTTGGCCACAAATTCAATGAGTGGCGCAGGTGCCGAACTACGTCGATCGGCCAAACAATCCAACACATTCAATGGCCAATTGTCGTTGGCCACTCTCCCTGTTGTGCTTCGTTGTTGTTTTTGTTGTTGTGAAATCGTCTCAGTGCAGGCTGAAGGTTCCGTTGCAGCAGAGTTAGCTAATGTATAGCACATGCACATGCAAATGCAAATGCCACTCCCACTCCTATTCACATTATCACTCACACTGCCATTATCGGTGTGTGGACAATGCACCAATCGAGTTTTGTGACTTTGTTCCTGGCCGTCAATCAATGAACGATTGATTGGCGACTCTAGCGAACTTGGCGTTCCGTGCACCTGCTGACACACATCGCGCCAATGAGTCTGCTTAGGTTCTGTAGTTGGCCGACGAGTTCTCTTGGCCGACTCGTCGTCGTCATAATCATGGGCGCAATCGCTATTGCGATCGTGGTCGTCGTCGTGGTCGTGGTCGTCGTCGTGGTCGTGGTCGTCGTCGTCGTCGTCGTCGTCGTTGTTGTTGTCGCCATTGTTGTGCGCCGTTGTTGTCTCTTGTTGGAGGCCAACAACATCGTTGACGACGACAGATTCAGTGCTTGAATGATCAGAGCAAGAGCTTGAGCTCAACAACGGCGGCGTCGATCGGGTTACGAGTATAATTGGCGTCATTGTGTCCTCATCGACAGTGCTATTGCTAGAATCACTATAGCTTTTAGCGCATGGGAACTTTTGCGAGCTTTTGTTGTTGTTGTTCATGTTGTCCGATTGTTTTAGTCGGCCTAGCTCGACGCTATGGCTTCACAAATGGCGGCTATAACAATTTAATCAGTGATTTATAGATAAATAGACAGACAAAGTTGAAGTTGAAGTAAAAGTTGCAGAAATCTGCTTTATGAGTTGCACAAATATAACAGTTTTAGTTGCATGCATTCTGATTTTCATCTGCTTGCGTGCTGACTTGCTTCAATTGCTTCAATTGAAGCAATTCATAATTGGTGATCATTATTGGTGTTGCAAAAATAAATAATAATCAAAATACAATCATTGCCTCCTTGTATCACAATGTTAAATGTTGATGATATGTTGCATTCGGGGCGTTTGGGGCACAAGATAATCTGATGATTTGAACGATGAGTTGAATTTAGTTGCAACAATAGTTGGACATCGGTCGATTTGTTGGTCGACTATATTCTCATTCAACTTTTATTTAACTCAGCCACTGGGCTGACTGAGCAAATTGGCACGCAACATTTGCTCAGCATCTGCTGCGCTTTGCAGAACATAATGGCTTTGCAATGGCACCAATGGCAGCAATGGCGAAGCAGGTGTCATACAGACACCGAATGAGCAGCAAGGCGAAATTATTTAGTTATACGACACTGACGCACTGAATGAATGCAAGACAAGCTAGAGACAACAATGCCACAATGCTACTAATGCGATGGCTACATGCAAAATGATTGGGCAAGAAATGATTGCACAGTCGGTTGGCTCGTGCATTTGTCACGCAACAAACAGAAACTAACACAAAGCACGTGATACAATCGAATCAATCATTGTTGGTGGCACGCAAACAATAATAAGTACACATTACATGCAAGTAGTATCAGAGTAAAAGTATTATTGTCTCAGTGGGTCTCTGTCGTTGGCACTGCGCTTCATTGGTTACTTCTTGTCTAGGCAAAACAGGTGAACTAACGCTTCTCAAACATTGTAACCTTTTCGCTACAACTCAGTTCAAACATTACTGATATATCTCTGACAATTTAGTCTTTGTCAGTCCATTCGTTGTTCACCCGCACTCGCACAAGTACAAGAAACAAAACGAGCGGTCTCTTGAGGCACCAGGTTAGCAACTGGCCTCACTAAATCTCCTCTGTATCTCCACCTACAGAGGAAGCGATGCAAAACAACTTTGTGTCATCAACTGAATGAATATGCAAGGCACATGCATGCAAAGATGTGACGCTCAAATTGCCGTGTGACGTCTATCGATAAGCCAACACAATTTGCAAGTGCAATAGCAACAGCAACAATGTGTCAAATTATTTCCTCACAATCTTCGAGCTTGCACAAAGAACGGCTTATCTCTGAGGTCAAGGGATAAAGCAGCCGTGCAAAATATAGATTTTTGTTCGTTGAGAGTTCGTTTACCGTCGTACAAAATAAATACAGCATCACAATTGATTTGGCCGGATACACTTTTAGTTACTTGTTTGTTGTTTGTGCTTTTGTGCTGCAGTTGCTAGCTCATCTGCATATTCTATCGTCTGCCCGTTTGCTTGCTAGTTCGCTTAATTTGCTTTCTGCACCAATGAGATCATTCTATCATTTGATTTAGTGCGTTTGCACGTGTCGCATGTCACAAACAATTGCTCGTTGCTTTTGGGTTGTTTTAATGCAATCAAATAAAGTAGTTCAGCATGAGCTTGTCCGTTCAAAAGATGTCAAGGCAGTCTTTACAACATGTGCTGCTGAAGCTTGGATGTCTTGACTAACTAACTCTCTAGTGTCACTTTTATCTCGAGTGCTCTCTCAGTTGTTGTTTGGGTCTTGTGTGTGCCAGTGACTCGTGTTGACTCAACAATGTTGGCGTGTTTTTTTCTCTAAATTTGTGACGACAACAACAAACTCTGTCTATCTCCCTGAGAACTCGACCATTGTTTTGCTGGATTGTGATTGCTGAAGTGTTGCACAGTTTGTCGAACGCACAAGTTCGTTCTGAAAACTCGAACAACTGTTCGTTTGTAAACAAAACTTTCAATTTGTGTACATGTGTCGTTCAAAAAACAAGTTACTGTCTGTTTGCTTGCGTTGTAGCTGTTCGTAGTAGCTCATTGCTGTTATTCTATCGCTCGTTGGAGTTGGCGTTGGCGTTGGCGTTGGCTTTGGCTTTGGCTTTGGCTTTGGCTTTGGCTTTGGCTTTGGCTTTGGCTTTGACTCTGGTGCTAATGGAACAATGTTGTTGCTGCTTCTTGCAATGTCTGCTTGTTTGTTGTCTGGTTGCTTGCTTGCACAAGTTTGCTTGCTCCTGGCCAGTTGGATGTTGTGTGTGTAAATATTTCGTGTGTGATGTTTCTCGTGTGTGTGTGCGTGCGTGCGTGTGCGAAGCTAGTTGAATCTATGAAGCGGCTAACCGCCAGCTATGCCGCTGCGACAACGTTTTGTTATTGTCATTGTTCACGTAACATTTTATCACACACTTTTAGCAACTCGTTTAGTGCCTAAATTTTCCATTCCACTTGTTCCCGTGTCATTGCTGCAAGTTTGTTGTGTGTCAGACGCTTACGTGCTCGTACGCACCCAACGATCTTGCCAAATCTTGCGGCACACGCTGGAAATCTTCTCGTTCGTCCGTTCGTTTTTAGTATTTCGCCTTCCTTTGGTGGGTTCAAGCGAAAGAGAGGGACACAGGCTTTATTCGTGGCGGCAAAAGCTACAAAGTGACACGTTAATGCAAGACATTGCTGCTTCTCTCTGTCTCACTTGTTTGTTTATCGTCACTAGCTAGCTAGCCAGGCTTAAATCGCTTCACTACACTTCACTTAACTTTTTTATTTTAAAACTTTTCCACGATACTCGTAACACTCTGTACTCGTCAAACAGAAGTATTTGCGCCCCTTGACGCCCACTTCTCTTATATCAGCGTAATTTTATTTCGCTCAGCTAAAGGCTAGAGAAAAGTTACAAACTTGTGCTGCTTAAATTGCACAATTGTAAACACTTGACACCATGAACAACTAGCATACACACACGCACACAATAAAGCTTCTTTTCATATTATTTTTCATTTGTTGTGTCAACTGCCAGCTATTACACCAGCTACTGCCAGCTTTTGACTTTGACAAGTTTTTTATTGGATCGAATTCGATTCGATTGACTTGATTTGATTTGATCTCCACGTTCTCTTGCTTGTTACTGTTGCCGTTCTTGTTGTTGTTATTATTGATTTTTCTCAAATTGAATATTTACAGAACATTTTGCAACGATAGTCTTCTTCTTTTCTTCTATTAAAAAAGATGTACAAAGATCGGAACGAATGACGATCGCTTCGCACATCACATTCACATGTACAAGGCATATCTTTTAATCTTTTGAAAATCACTGTTGTTTAGTCGCTTTTAAAGTGGATTCTAGTTGCACATTGATTTTCTTGACATTTGCAGCTCTTGGGACTTCTGACTTTGTTCGTTGATGCTGTTGCTGTTAATGTTGCCGTGTGTGTGTGTGTGACACAACAATACAAGTGTAGGGCGCCAACTTTTTGCTTGGAAACTCTTGCTTGAGCTCCGCAACTCAACTTAGACTAAACATTCGATTCGATGATGACAATGAAAAAAGTGTCTGACTATGTGAGACACAATCGGCGCCGCCTGCCAACTGACAGCGAATCTATAGCCAAATGATGGCTATAGCTAAAGAGGCGCTGTTAAGCTACTCGCTAGCTCGCTTACACGTCGGCGTGAGTCAAGTGTCCTCGAATAATGGCGGCTGCGTTCAGTCGTCACGCGTTCTTGATTCTTTGTTGGCGACATTATGCTCATTCATGGCCTCAAGCATCAAAGCTTCGGGGCCTCAAGCAGCTTAGAGCTTCAAGCTGGGATAGCTGTGAACTTTGAATTGTAGTTTCAGTTGCACATCAGCTTCAGCTTGTGCTCTTGCATTGTTGGTTGGCTGCTATATTCAGCTAGCGCTGACAACAGCAACACAGTGAGAGCGACAAAGAAAAGTAGACCGTGCATTTCAACTTTCACTTCGAACCATTACAGCACGAGCACGCACGCACGCACGCACTCACTCACGCACTCACGTACTCACGCATACAGGGACAGACAAACGTACCGCTGTACAGGAATAGCTGAAGTACAGGGGAAACGAAGGGAACAGAAAAGAGGGGCTTGTTGCGGCTTGTAAAGCAAGCATGGCGAGCACAATCTTTACAGTAAACGCCTCACAATTCTCATGAGGGCCACAGCAACAGCAACGACAGCAACAACAACACCAGCGTTGACAGCATACATGATGCCGGTAAAGCACGACGCGGACAGCAAAACCCAGCTGTACGTCCAGCAGTTGCTAGCTTGCTAGTCAGCTTGGGGACCAAATCGGCATTTGTCAGTGCGCAAACTCTGACTGGCAAAAGTTGTATTGCTGGCGTGAGTGTGTTTTTTATTCTTTCTTTCTAATGTGAGGTTTTTTACTCCCTCTGACTCAACTGAAACTCATCTCAAGCTTGGAAGCGAATTTCTGTCATGAATTTCGACACTCGGTTCCCGCTCATGACTTGGTGGGCGCCAATATTGTTGCTCCTGCACTGGCACTCACGCTTTTGCGCAATAAACTTCGTACGCTGCACGCTAAATCAATGCAACAACAACAGAGACCGAGAACAGCCATGACAGTAATAATAATAACAACAACAATGGACATAGTTATAATAGTGTGACAATCATCAGCACAATTTGCCATTAGAGCGTGAACGAATGCTGTCAATGTTTGCTCGTTCATTTGTTCATGCTCGCTCCAGTCATTCATTCGTCCGCCAGCTGATTCGTCTACTCGTTCGTTCGTTCATTCGTTAGTTTGTCCTCTCGATTGTGAGAGTGAGTGAATGGGCGCAAATTGTAACGGACGAGCGTGTCGAGCTAGCCAGTCCAATTCGACGCTGGTCACGATACAAATGCGATTCTATTCAGTGAGGCTCGCCGTCATGACTAACTCAACAACGACGAGTACAACAAATGTTCAATAAACTACACGAAAACAATTCAAGTGTAAAGCTCGAAGCCAACTTTCAGACACTAAACGCTGAGCAACGTTGTTCAATGAACAAATTTATTTCAATTTCAAACTGATGGCTGGCTTGCCAACTAAACATTGTCTGCACTTGTCTGGACGCTTGTCCTTGTTGAATGTCGCCAGATGTTGCATCATACACAGCTCACTTTGTGTGACGTGTTTGTGTGCCAGTCGTTAGTTTTCTCGCTACGTTTCGAAAGCGTTCCAACATCGCGGACAACACATTTTTGTCTGCTCCTCTCTCAGCTCAAATTCATCGCACGTGCAGTGCCGGACACATTTGTGTGCGTGGCACAAATGTGTCCCTTATCTTAGTCAGCATAATGCTAGCATTTTTCTATTCGCATTTATTTTAAGCTTCACAGGTGCAGTAAAGTAAACAGTGACTGGACAAGCCGCAATCTTCGTTTAGATTTGGTGCAAGGGCTGGTTAATTCTGAATTGAATTGTCTGCATCGAATCACGGACAACTTGTTTTGACCTATACGTAGGGCGTTCAAATTTCGGTCGATACCGCTCCGATATGTTCTGCGAGAAAATGTTTTCTGTTCAAAATAAAGTATCAGCGAGAGTTGGGGAGCACTTTGAGCGCCAATTTTTTCTACCGAAACAACCGAATTTTGCTAGTTTTGATTGTAACCGCCTGAAAGTTGCGATTCTACGTTTTTCAACCGAAACGAAGCACAACCGATAATCAGCGCACAGCAACATTCGCCCCGATTGATTTCACTGTTGTTTTGTGCTCAATCACGTCAAATCAGACAGGTGAACCTCTGACTTTGGTGACATAAGCACCTGAACTTTCTTTGTTCGACAGTTCCTGTGAAGTACAATGGACAGTAAAATGGTTAGCGAGACTATGATGTCGATGTTTAACTGTCCGCTTGGTTGCAAGTTGCTCCATTTAAATCCTGTTCTTTGCAGATTATCTATCTCCATTCGGAGATTTAATATTTCATTCAATGCCTCATTCAGATCAACTCGTTTCGGTGCACTCAATATGCTGCGTGGTATGTCATGTTTCGCAACAGGTGAAAATGCTGTTTTAATAAATTCGGCAGTGCTGACGTTGTAATGGCGAGTCTCTGTTGTCCATGAAACGTCTAACGGTAGTCCAAACACATAGCTAGGACAGAGATGACGTTCACCATCAATTGTTATATTAGATGGGTAACAATAAATATAATTCGTCGTAGGTGGATTCTACTTGAATCCTAGGTTCTAAAGGCAGTTTTGCTTTGACGTATTCACACTGTGACTCTAGATGGGTTGGGTGGCTGCACTCAAAGTTAATAAATTGAGCTGCAGGCAATTGAGCCATTTCTTGTACACACTTCGAGGAGGAGTTGTACAAAATGTTTTTGTAGCCTTTATATTTTGCAACCGATGGTTCCTTTGTCAAATTGGCATAGGTTTCAAATGGCGTAACAGTATAAATTTGCGTTGTCTTGTCGATGATTTGTTCGACGAATACAAATTTCACAATTCTTGCTGTTAATTTAGCACAGACTTTTGGAATTTCTCTAAATATCAAATTCAGTTGTATTGAAAACAGTTATCAATTTTGATGACACATGCTGCTGTGTCCACTGATTTTCAATGTCAGCTAAAGCATCGCCGACTCGCATTATCTCATTTTTAACATACATCACTGTCCAAATAAGGACTGGTGTGTATTGCTCTAGTTGTTCAATTCTGTGTTCGTTCGATATTACGTGACGAGAATCTTCAATGTTTTAGTCTCCGCGAGTTCAAGTACTCGTGTTGAGTTAAGTTCACTTGACAACAGTCTTGCCTGTTGTTTCAGGATGTCGACTTCAGTTATTTTATCAGGTGGACTACCATTCCACCAGTGCTTGATAGAATCAACAATATTGCTTACAATCATTTCTGGGGTGTACTTTGGAAAAAAGGACTCAACCGATTCGCTCGGGACCTATTTTATCTTGACCCTCTCGGTGAGACATGCACGATGAGGTATGACTTGAGGTTAGGAAACGAATTTTTCCCTCCTTTGCCCCAATGACCTATATCTCGGGCCCCATGGCACCTAGAGCATTTTTCCTTCATGTAAAGAGCTCATCACATCCTCATGAACGCCATGACACCATGCATGACCACGTGTGACTTCCGGTTTCCCCGCGATCGCCGCCGTGACCCCCCTGGTGGTCTCGGCGGCGCGAAGCGCCGCGCAACACACTTGGTCTTGGACCACAAGTTACTCTGCTT
>JAIFTH010000580.1:0-22199 GCA_019968535.1 Fragariocoptes setiger | reverse complement strand
AGGGAGAGAGAGAGAGAGAGAGAGAGAGAGAGAGAGAGAGAGAGAGAGAGAGATTCTGTAAAGGACGATCACCTGATCCTGTAATGATCAAAGGTATGAAAAATTGCAAAATCAAAGATGTGCCTTGAACACGATTTCCGTTGAAATCAAATCGGTACAGATTATCCGACTGGACGTCGCTATATTGAGTACGTTACGTGATGCGAAAAAAAGGCCACTCTATTTAATACTATATGGGCATGGATCGACGGAAATAACAATGCGCTCGACATTGAGGCAAAAATATTGGCCTGCGTACAAGAGATAAGCAAACCTGAATCAATCGAACTCATTAGAGCTCGTCAACAAACCAAACTCGAAGCGTTGAATGTTGAAAAGCTCGACATGATGAAGAACGTCATGGCTCAAGATCAAGGCTGAGTTCAAGAGAGCATGTCAAGGTAACGCAACGTTGTGTTCGCATGAGTGTGCTGTGAACAATTCCAAAATGAGTCTAATTAACACCGAGTGCTCGAGCGACACATGTCATGGTGAGCCACTTCATGTCATTCGAACCGACACATACAAGATCCAACTTAGTCTGTTGGCTAACTGATATGCTGCTCACGCAACCTGCAAACTTGACTGTGTAGTCATCGTTGAGCGAGCGAGCGAATCGAGCAGACTGAGTGATTAGCCAAGCGGCACAAAATACGGCACACGTTTTTTGTTTCAATCACAGGCTCTATTTTTGTCATGTGCAATCTGCAAAAGAATGTAGTTTGTTTCATCGCAACAAATTGCGTTCGCTAGATCACACGCGCATTCTCATACAATTCTTATCTGTGTGTGTGTGTGTGTGACATTCTAAGATGTAGTAGCTGTCATGTCCCTCACCAATCTGCAGCAACCTGGCCATGTCTAACTCTTCAAGCCGATCATGTTACCATCATCGCTTGGTCGTCTTATTAAATTTGAATCATACGATCACATACACTTTGAGCCTACTACTGAATATTACAAACAGACAAATTAATAGCTAATACTATGATTTCAAGTCGGCGACCAAGGGTCGGGCATGAACACAGACTCGCTTGCAGTATGAATTAAGTTGCTACTTGTGACTTGCAACACTCGCCGCTCGCTATCACTTACTGAATGGAATGAGGATTAGCAAAATTTTAATTAATAACTTGACTCTATGTCAAGTTGTCAGCGTCATGGTAAGGTAGCAACTCGGTAGCAAGTGTCTCATTAGTAGTTTCACCTTCATCAATCTTTATTGTGAGCAATAAAGATGAAAATGAACAGCACGGACAGCAAGATGGTTACGATTTTAAAGATTTCGTTCTTTTTAGGTGAGTTGTTTTAATTGTATGCAGTCACTTAAGACACTAGCATTGTGATAGTAATAATGATAATGATAATATTCGACGACCTCTGAACGGCTACATGATCGAGTTATGTAATGAACGACACGCACACTCACTTGTGACCAGCAATTGTCAAAAGCACCTTCATCAATCCGCAGTGCCATCGTCGAGCGACATGAACTCATGAACACTCACGGCGATCATTGACAACTGAGTTGTTAAAACAAGAGATAAAGCATTGGGTGACAAATGCGATGACTGAATGACTTTACCTAATTTTGTCTCTTCACTCTCGACGACGACGACGACGTTAACAGAGTGACGACTAAATGACTGACACTTGTTAACAACTGGCAACAGTCTATACCTGTTGGCTTCTGTCAAGCTGTTGAGCGTAAAAAGCTCAGTAGAAAATGCGAGCGCCACTGCACACACAGAGTTCATGGACGCCACATTTTGCATCTGAGACAAACTGCACTGTTTTACAGCCTAGTGCAGGTGGGAGGAACAGACGGACACCTCTGGCGAACATTCTCAGCTCAACTTGATTGTTGAGCATTTTCATTTCATTTGCAGACGAGCGAACTTGCTTACTGCGTAATGCTAACTCAAAACTCTGTACTGCCAGTGTACTTGGGATCAAAATCACATTTATGGTTCTCGATTATGTCGTAATTGCGTTCGTATTAGATCTTAGCTGTCGTTGTTGCTATTGCTGTTGTTGATGCTGAACAGCACTGCTGGCTGTGATTTTTGCACTCAGTGAGAGGCGCCATCAGTGGGCGTCACAGCCGTTAACACCTGGCGCTCACAATCTTCAAGCAAGCGAGCAATGAACAGCAACAAAAAGTTGAACCAGTAGCCAGCTAATGTGTTAAAGAAGCGATCTTTTCACTCGCTATTAAGCTCACTCGAGTAATGGTTTTTTTCTCGAATTTTTTTACGACAATCACCAGAAGGCACCTGTGGTTTCCTTATTCTCGCTTGCTCATGGTTTACTTTAAGCACTCTCTCGTGTGTGTTCATGACTGAACAAAACACTTTTCACTCAATCATCACCGAATTTCTCTCTGTCTTGTTTTGTGCGTGTGCTATCGTTTAATTGTTTATCGTTTCACGGTTTTCTTTGAAATGTTGACTTTTAGTTTTTGACTCTCTGCTTTCTCCTCTCTGCTTTCAGCGTAAAAGACCGCTATTCTGTACTGTGCGATTGTGACAATCAGCGCAATACAGAATAGCCGAGCAACAATCAATAATTCACCAACTCATTGTGTATGATTTGTGTTGCACATGTAAATTTGAATGTGACCACAAGAATACTAATCCATAATATTCAATAGTAAACGTTAGCGAGAATAACACAGATTGTCTTGCTGAAGTGTTTCGACATTGACATCGACATCAACCAGAACAGTTGCCAAATTGCACACAATTGCGTGTTGTGTGCTAATAACGTGCAATCTGTCAGAAATAGTCTGTCACACTCGTAGATCAGGTTGACTTGTAAGATGTGCAAAGGATGTGGTTAGTTCGTATACACACGTGGAGCCGCCTTGCACAAGCAACAGGAGCGTTAGTTGAGCGTTAAGTCAAGTGCTCTAATCAATAAAAGTTAGAGAGAAAAACAGGGTACACTATGAACAATCAGTGCTTTTAGCTGGCTCAATGCCTTCAAATCTGCGCCTTATGAGCTCATCTTGTGAGATTGTCTTGTATGAGTCAGCTAAGTGGAGTTTCTTGCTAACGACCAGCAAGGATTAACTGGACTGGTAGCCAGTGTCATTATGATAGCCGGTGTGATCAATGTTTAAGCCGATATTAAGCGAGCTACTGCGCGGATAATGGGCGGAACATTTTTGCGGGTTTGCAGGTTTATTCTTTCTGTCGTCACATTTATATTACGTTCATAGACACACAGACATACGCACGTTTTGTTTACCACACTGACCGTCATGCTTAATCCGAGCAATCTAACATACGAACTCCCGTTTCGCAATGCTGGAGACTCACTTTCTATTCGCCGATTCGTCGTCGATTGCACAACAATCGACATCGCATCTTGACCGTCCGCTCGTTTGGATCAAACGAACGCATCATTAAAATTTAGTCAATCGCTTTTGTGGTCACTTTTCTATCTATCTCTCTGCTCAGTCTCAACAACAAGAAAGCGAGAAGCAAAACAAGAAAAGAAACGATCACACTAGCTAGAGCCGAATGATCGAATACTTGCAAAGTCCAGTCGCAAGTAGCCGTTCGTCTGTATCTCAGTCAGTCACTGTATGTGCTTGTGTGTTGAGAGACGAACGTAGCTGGAAAGAAAAAATTGACAAACATTGAAAGGGAAGCACCCAGAAAGCAAATAGAATAGAAGAAAACTAGAAAAGGAAAAGAAGTTGGTGAAGAAAAAAACAATCGATGGCAGGCATTGATTTATCATACAAAATCAATTTATCATCTAATCGATGCATGGCCAGTCGCTAATATACCTTTGAAACTTGCAAGCACATCAACAACAACTGCAATTGCAATAGCAACAACAATGGAGCATTAACACACGCACACATCGTTTACCTGCTCGCTCGCTTGCTTGCTTACTTCTTCTGGTAGTCTTTGCTTGCTTCTGTTGGCAATACTTTTTTCCTTGCATTAGTGTCACACTCGACTCGTTCTTTGTTCATTGCATTTTTGTGTGTGCTTGAAATGCACACAGCTTTTATGTAACCTTATGATCTACGACTACGCACTGTCGACTGCTGTTGAGCCAGCAGTGAGAATCGAACGACGCACGACGCACGACAGGAGGTAATGCTGTTGTGTGTGTGTGTGTGTGTGTATGTGTATTGGCGCCACGTGCTCGACTCTTATACACTGCTCGCTACGCACAGTTTGTTTGTCTGTATAATGAAACGTAACTAAGGCGCGTACAGTAAGCGATTGTCATCAATTGTTATGCTACACATTCATGGCAAGTGTAGCCATTGCCATGAAGCTAAAATTGCAAGAGAATAGCGGTCGATTTGTCGGCATCAAAGGTGTGTGTGCTGCATCTGGCAATTACATGGCATAATGCATGGTTGGCCTATAATGCCAAACCAAGCGATTGTATCAGTTCAGCTTGACCATTATTGAACGACCTACATTGAAATCTTCTGCCTTCCTTCATTGGAATCTTTGCAATGATCAAGTCAATTGCAAATCAATCACTAGCGATCAGATGGAAGCACGATCGAGCTGCTTCTTTAAACCATTGATTTGCTCTGAGCAAATGTAGCCAAAGTTCACAGACCGTGAGAGCTGGTTTGATTGAATCAACTCAACTGGTCGATAGCGATTGACCAATTGAAATGTGAATGTGAGCAAATGTAAATGCTCAAATGCTGAATGCAAATGACGAATGACGAATGCAAATGAACAAACCTATTGTGAGAATCATCTGTATCTCTATCTACACGGCACATACAATCTACTATTGACTGATTGACAAAACATTAGCGCCAAAACTAGCAGATATCTGTGCACTGTAATCGTGGTCATGCATTGCAACAATCCACGGCATGTGGTTCAGTTAGAGAGTACTTTACATGGCCACTCGCACGTAACTAACGAACTAACAAACTTGCGAATGAACGTTCAGGCGGACAGACGGATGGACCGATGCACGAATCAACAAATGAACGAGAGCAACGTGTCTCACAGCAAGACAGAAGCCAGTAAACTTGTTGCAAATGTATTTATATCGATCTTGCACCTGTCATTTTGTGTGTGTGGGTGAGAGCATTAAGAGCTGTTATCTCATTTTTGTGTAGATCATTCTTTTTCTGCAAAAAGATTTCTTTGAATGTGTGAATATTTATTGCCGACTAGAACATTTTATTTTATAGCTGACCAGCATTTGCTCTCTAGATTGATCGGTCGCTTCTGCAGCAGCTTCGATGGCTGACAGCTCAGCTAATAATATCGAAACATCCTTCAAGAAGTTGGCAGAAGATCAAATGCGCGCCTGATGATGAGTGTCGATGCAATTGCGCCACAAACTAGTCATTGGTCGTGATCGTGATCGTTTTAGCGCCTCACCTGTCGTTCACACATGAGCTTATTCATCTCTTTCTGTCTGTCTGTCTGTCTCTCTCTCTCTCTCTCAGCTCAGCTCATGTTTCTCTACTCAAGCTAAAGCTCAAGTTGCGTCAAGGTTTAAGAGTCAAGGCACGCGTACAACGTTAAAAGCTGACAACGATGGTCGGTATATTTGATCGCACCGCTGTGTGAAGCCTATTGTAGTCACAATCTTAGTTTTGGTCAAGGCTGTGGCAACAGTCGTGGCCATCGCAGCCGCAACCACAGTCGCCTCGCCTTCGCCGTGGCAATCGCGAAAGACGATTAGGCGTCAATCACGAGCACAATCATGGAGTTTGAATATTAATGAAATTTATGGTCGCTGCGGTCTTTTTGTACATCTGTTCTTGAGCTTCAGGTGGACATGTACAGAGGATAGCAAAATGAGAATAGAAAAAATATCGCGGTGCCAGCAATAAATGACGAGTGAAGACTCCACTGCACTCGACGCGTCTCTCTTTTGTTTTCTTGTTCTGCATTGCATTAGTTTGCTTTAGATCAGCTATTCTGGTAGCTACTATCTTCGGACTGGCCACAGCTTACGACATGACATGAGACATGACATTGTCTTTGTAGTGACTTGTTGCTATCTCGTGTGTGTGGTGCTATTTCCACACACACACACACACAAACAAGCAGCCACAGCTAGTACGGGGCAAAGAACTATTATGATTATTTCCCAGTAGCATTATCGCAGTGGATTTCATTGCTGGTAGTGATTCTGTCAGTGGCTATTTAAATCAGTGAGAAGCGAATGTCGATGATTTCGTATGCACAAAAGTTAAATCATCATCATCATTTCATCCGAGTTCATCATAACCGTTGCAAATAATGTCGATTGTGTGTGTGTGTGTGTGTGTGTGTGTGTGTGTGTCATTTGTGTGAGAGATGTCTTGCTCAAAATTTGTTATTATTAGATTCTCTAGCAGCACATGATCATTTTCGCATCGCCAAACGCGCGATCATCGTGACGTAACGTAACATAACGTAACGATGATTATCATACACAGCGGCGTACATCAGTTATGTTTACGCCGCCGTATGCTGGCACCGGATATGACAAGCATCGATGTAGCGGCGCTGATATTTTTCTCGGTGACGCCGGATGTCGCCAAACTGGTAACCACTTGTGGCCACTACTATTGCCGCCGCTGCTAAGCCGAAGACACTGAAGTTAATTAGTTTAGATCCGCCTGTACGTCTCGTCGTCGTCGATTTGTTTGCTGTGTTCGTTGGCTGCGACGCGTTGAGTAGCAAAGCTAAGTCAAACTGACGTTGACTTGAGCTAAGACAAGCCGTTGAGCAGAGTTGAGAGAGCGCCAAGCAAGCGAGCCAAGCCGCTTAGTCAGGCTGGCGGCCGGACGTCGCCACTCAGTCAATGGCTCACCTGGTGGCGCCTGACTGACAACTGTGTGGATGGAACTGTGGTGGCTGTCGGATTATCATTTGTTGTTGTTGTTGCCGCCTTTGCTTTTTCTTTTGCCGGCATTAGCGATCGGCTGAAAGACAGACACACGCACAAGGGCCGAAATCTACCATTGCGATTGCAAGCATTGCACTTGTTGTTGCTACCATGTCGCGCTATCAACAAATCCAGCCATCCATCTAACTACTCATTCACTCAGTCTGAAAGCCAACCAAGCAGCTAGTCGACGCTGCGTGCTACCGACCAGATTAGTGCCATTTCCTTTCAGTCTCTCTATCTTTATCTTAACGTCATTTCGACTACGACAAGGACGCAACTGACTCTGCTGCAAGAGCACGCTGCCGCTATTGCTGTTGCTGTAGTTACCATTGGTGCAATTGCATCTCGCAATCACTCACCTAGTATGCTTGGCGACAAGCTTTGTCATGCCCGTGCCACAATCTTTTCGTCGAGTTTCTGTTCTGCCAGCGCCGGCAACAATACTCAACTTAAATCAACTCAATTGAGCTCGAACAGCTCAAATTCAAGCTCAAGCAGCTCAAAGTATGCTAACAGAGATAAAGAATGAACTGGCAACAAATATTGAAGCCAGTTTTATTCGGAATGAAAATTTTCACGAATCACAATCTTGTTGTCTTTTTTGCTGGTACTGATGTTGCACACACACACACACACACACACACAGATGACACTCATGCATGGTGTACGCTAAAACTTTGGCAGTGTCGAATGGCGAACGACGAACAGCGAACTAACAAACGAGCTTCGGTTGATTATCAGTATGGCCGCTTATTGCTGTGGGTAGTATACCTGGCCGAACCTGGTGAGACGCGTTATCAAAATAAACGGGTAAGCGTATGCCTTCGTCAACGAACGTTGCACTATCATCTAAACAGTTCGCAACAAACACACACTATAGGCGCACTGAATATCCAATCAAATTTAGCGATTGTGTGTGTGTGCGCGCACAAAGAGTTCGTCAGTGTTTGGGCTGAACGAAGTAAGATTGCACAAGTATAGTATGACAGTGACCAAGTTGTCGGAAAATCCCAATCGATAAATGTTTTATAATTGTTCGCATGTTGTTTGTTCAATTTGCACCAACAACATTACTGATAGATGTGAACTATAACAAGACATGTAAGGGTCTGAGTGTACGTCCATAAGTTTACAATATAATGATTGGATTTGCAACTTTCCGATAACTTGAGTGCTGGTTAACATGATTAATTATAATAATATTAATAATAATGATGTATGATTGGATGAGATAAATACTGGAATAACTTTCAAACAATACGAAAGATTCTTTGTTTGACAGTGTTGTCAATTCTAACCGTCGGCCAAACTAACGAACGAGCATGAATGCGCTCACATTTCAATGTGTCGTTTGCTTGTGTGACTTTTATCATTCGATTCTGAGCTCGGCGGCTCAAGGTCGCCAAACTCAGCCGCCAAACGTTCCATCAATTTGCCCAAATCATGGCGTCCACCGGTCAGATGTTGGAATGCTTCAATTAACTTGTGGGCATCCAAATGTGGCAACGCCAAGTGCTCCGACAAGCTGGCTAAACCTGAGCCAAGCAATGTATCGAAGCTGTGTGCTTCGTCGTGCTCGTCATTGGTCGTCACAGAGCGTCGTCGGCGTCGACGACCGGCCACATTGGTAGCAGCACCTGTTGGGGCGAGCAAACTGAGACCGCCCGCCTGAGAGGCCGCCGAGCTTGAGTTGAACATCATCAAAAAAAGAAGGAAGAATGGCGATCCCAGCACCACAATGCCCAATATAACTGCCAAGGCAATGCACGCAATTTCTCCTAACGAAATGGCATGGTCCCATTTGGGGCTTGCCATGCCAGAGTGATGACCGCTATGACCCGAAGCCAACGCCAAGTGATCGCCTAGCGAGGAGGACGAAGATGATGACGATGGATTAGATAGACTGTCGACTATGTCGGCCATGGATGAGCCTGCGCTGGCCGCCATTGAGGCCAACGACGAATAGGGTGACGAATCGTGCAGTGAGCCGTAGCTAGTAGACAGACCTGGCAAGTGTGAGTGAATATCGTATGTTGGATGATAGTGAGAGCTGTGCTGGTGTGCAGTGTGATATTGACGTGCAAGTCGTTGATCTATTGAGTTGGCCTCAGGTTCAGATTGCACAATTGTATTGGCCGTCTGTGACACGCTGGGAACGTAATCTTGTAAATAATCCGCAGTTGCGTAAGCATCGCCACTGGATAAATGCTGCTGATGCTGTGCTGTTGGTTGTTGCAATGATGATTGCTGGTGATGATTGGAGTGTGCGGTGTGACCACGCGTCGATAATGGAGGTGCGTAATCATTGTGATTATTGGATGCTGACGATACAAAACCATAGATAGTTGACGGCGCCGTTGTGGCCAATCGAGACGCCGTTAGTGATGAGCTGCTCGAACGGCGGCCTCCTTTCAACACTTTGGGCGCCGCTTGGACTTGTTGTTTTTGATTGACGTGGTGCTTCGTCGATTGACTATAGATTGGCATAGAAGTGGTCAACAAGTACGAGCTACTGAATGGACTGCTCAAACTGTTGATAGTCTCGCGTGTGGCCGTATCGGATAACTCATAATGTTGTATCGGTTGCGATTCAACCGAGGATGTTCTATCAATACTCGATGTGCTCGAATCGACCGCTGAGCGTTCACTCGATTGGGTGAATTCAATCGAGTTGGGTCCACTCAATTGTTGCGAAATAGCGTCTGAATTGTCGAAAGCTTCGACAGCCAATAAACTCGATGAGGCCCGAAATAGATAACCAATTAGGCAACAGGTGAGCCAGACATTCCTCAAGTTAATCGAAGCACATTGACGTAGACTGCTAACGGATCGAGGTCTTTTCGTGCGCCATGATAGCACACACACTGGGGCCATGATTTTCGCAATAAACTTGATGACTTATTAATTTGTTCTTGGTTTGTTGTAGTGTGAGTACCTATAAGTTGTAATCAACAGCTTGACAAATTCTAACTTGCACTTGCCACAAGTGAAAGCTAAATGTAGATGTTGCAGCTCCAATGTCTGTGTGTGTAATGCGTTTTGCGACAAGCACTTTCTCAGATCCTCATCGGACTGACCGCCCTGGTGGTTCAGATTGATTTCAGTGCGCCTGATACTGATTCTAGTAAGAACATCTCCTATTGGATAACGCATTAAAAGGGTGTTGACAATCATCTAAAATGGGTCAACGTTTCTATGATGAACTATTTGCTCAGATAACTTTATCAGATGCTTTATCGAGAATCGTTTTCACTTCGAAACTATATCAACAATTGAATAAGGGCACGGCGTTTCGAATATGGTTTGTGAACTTGTGCCAAAAAATGTAGGCCCAAATCGATGTTTGTTGACATTTGTGCTGATTTTGTTATCACAAAAGAGGTTATGTGATGTACCTTGCTTGAAAAAAAATGCAATATCTATATTTGATTTTATCGAATCGATTGTGCCTATGAATGGATTGCCTCAACAAGAACAAGCCTGTAGCAAGCTTCGATTGCCCCTATTGTCAAACGTATGCACACACAAAGACCGATGTGTGTGCGCACTCTTGTCAACATAGTGTTATTCTAATTGGACAATATTCTATTCTAGATTTTGCTGAATAATGATATATCACACACAAGATTTTTGACATCGCTCTTGAGTGTGTGCGTCGTCGCTCTACAATGCATGAGTGTAAATATTAATCTTGTTCCAATTCATGCATCACGATTGGGAGTATAAAATGTTTTGACCTTCATCTTTTTGATATTAGCACTGCAAGAAATGAGAGGTCGCCTGAAAATAAGTTGACGCCCCGAATTGTCAAAATCTTCGAGATGAATCGAAACGACTTGTGTCAGCAACTGGCACTATCGGTAAAAAAAAGAAAGCTCTCGTCTTGGGCGTTTCTTGAACTGGAAGATTTTCATTTATTTCGTCCGTACAAAAAGAACAAACATCGCTTAATAAATATTGCTATTGTTGGACAAAAATATCCCATTCATATGGACACACACACACATACATGCTAACACAAAACGTCAGTGTCATTTTCATTGACATTGTCAGTTTCAATGGCAACACAAATGTAACTGAGTTATTGTTGGCGACATTCAAATGTGTATTTTCATGCTCTCATTTGGTCCAAGCGGAGTTTAAATAGGAATCATCATCAATTCTAAGGAGCCTTGAGAAATCATGAGCAATGGAAATAGATATTGTGTGCTGCGCATGAAACATTCAAAATATCTGTGATAGGCCAATACAGCACATCGCACCCAACCGATATCAATATCTTGGAAGCGAATGGAGCTCGTTTATTGTCGTCACAAAACCGCACAAACTCTTGAAAAATCTTGTGTATTAGTCAAGCGAGAAAGAAAGCATCCACCCAAAGCCGCAAAATGACAGATATACACGACACAACACTGAATATTCTGCCATTCTCGGTCGTAGTTTTAACTTGCAACAATTTGGATATGTGTAACATCAAGCATGTCGACAACATGTCACTGTCTTCTGTTTGTCTGTCTTTCTGTGTGATATTTCAACCAGCAAGCACTCATTCAGTAAATGGCGACTCTTCTTAACTTGACTCAACAACGAATCATGTCAGTGCATACACAACCTTCGCTTGACGCGTGTAAAGGCGCCAAAATCGGCACCATATTCTCATTTTGGGGTGTTGATTCGTGTGCACAGCTCACAGAATAGGAATATTACATTTGAAGCGCTCTTTTTCGAGCGCTCTACATCAATGAAATGACACGAAGTTCTTACAACATCAGGGGCGCCAAGCCCCTTCGATGAGATCGAGTTCTCGAGGGCGACAGAAACAACGTGAATCAAATTGCGCGCGCATTATAACTACAAAATTGTATGATAAAATTGAGGCGTCAAATTGAGACGGATCACGATCTACTTAACGTTTCAGCATCGTGCATGGTGCCCTGTGTTGCATTAAACGCGATGAAGTGCAAGCCACTCACGGCAAGTGCAATTGTTCCGTTGCTTTCGTACTATGCGATGCCATGTCATGTCATGCCGCTGACGTCTCATGCCCCGTTGTCGTCATCATCAGCATGAACATCATCGTCTCGTGTCATTGGCTCTTGATTGGGCGCCTCGTCGTCATCGTTGTTGCTGTTGCTGTTGCTATTGCTATTGCTATTGCTATTGCTATTGCTATTGCCGTCACTGTCATTGTAGTAGTCGGCACGCACACAAAATAATATGTAATGCACGGTAGATTTTGTGTTTCCATAGCTTGCATCATGCACTGCTAGCGAACACATGAGATTCGCGTTCGTTGATGAGCACTAGAGATGATGCTGAAGATGATGGCAAATAAAGAACACTCTACGAGAATGAGAAAGAGAAAGAAGATGGAGAAAGGCGCTCCTTGAGAAAGACACTTGAACATTCTATTGGTCGTCGTCGTCGTACAATGACGTCAATGTTGCTACACTGGCACACATACACGCACTCACCGCACTCACAATTCACAAGTCAATCTTGAAGATTTCGTGTAGTGTTTAATGTATCGGCACAATACAATAGAAATCTAACTGAAAATAATAGACAAGCTCGCCAATGCAAAGAACTTTCAAACGCAGAATTGACTTTGAGAACTCGAGAATCGAAACCTCTTCATATTGTTATTCTCTGTTGCAGTAACGTTCAAATCGATTGACATCAAGTTGAAAGTTTAGTTCGTGCTTTTGTATTGTTGTTCTTTCTTTTTATCCTTTTGACTTTCACAATCAAATACTCTTGACAGTTGTTTGCAAACAAGCTCTCGCGAGTTTCTCCTCTTCTCCTCATAACTTGCATCAAGGATCAATGCAGGTGAGTGCCTTTCCTGTAGAGTGAGCCCTCATTTAGTGAGCAGGTGAGCGGAAGTCAAATTAAATAACATACAATTAACGATTGCAGCGTCCGTTTGTAAATGATGTCTCTTTCTCTCCTTGACGAGTGTCTTCGTGACTCAATCACGCTATATTTGCTCAAGCACGAACGATTGCATGCAAAATATTTTTTTCCTAATAAAATGATGCTGTATATTAAGTGCCATTCTAGCTTGTCACTGTTGTTGAAAAAGCTTATTCAAATCATGTTTTGATTTATCAAACCAAGCCTACAGCATCCGGTCCAGGCAAGCATTTCTCTCTCTCTCTCTCTCTCTACACACATTCTTATTTTATGTTGGCTCACAACACTTCGAGCCAATGTACGCATCGTGCTTCTATCTTGGTATCTAGAAAAGTGATGCCAGAAAAGAGATACTGCAAATTAAAACAAATTACAGCTAAAGAGAAACACCAGCAGAAAGTAAAAGATTATGTCTAAATGTGAACTCGCCGATATCTCTCTAAACTAAAGCAAAATGTCTCACTGAAAATTTCACTTTTGCAGTTTGAATCATCATATGATTGTTATGCTACTGTTCAAAGTTGTACAGAACAGCAAATATAGCTGGTCTGTTTGTTCATCTCTGGCTGAGAGACGTTTAGACTTCAATTGTTTAGACATAAACGGTTTTTTCTCTCTAGCTCTTGTTTCAAATGTTCCCTCTCGTTTCCTCACTTATAAACAGCTAGATATGAAGAGCTGTGATATATATATATATATATATATATATAAACTTGAAAACGCCTCACCTGTTGCTCAACTGTTGGCTCACTGTAAGCAAATGCAATAGACGCATAGTCTTAATGCAATAGCAACTTAAGTTGATAAAGAGAATATGCCAGCTTTAGTTGCCAGCCGCAAGACAGAGAGACCACCACTCGTCGTTGTTGTGCTTTGCTTATCTCAAGCAACCAAGCAGCAAGTGAGGAGAGAAAACATCAAATAGAGAAGAAGCATTGAGAAAGAAAAAACTGCAGCAACAAGAGTGGCTAGTTGAAAAAGCACGGAAACAGTACGTCACTTTCACCAGTTCTCTTTGTTTTGTATTTTTGTATTGTTCAAGCTCTTGGAGTTTCGAGCGGCACTCAGATTATAGCAAGCAAGTAGACTACCTAACAGATGAACTAGTGACTAGTTCACTCAGCCAGCTGGCTAGCCGGACAGTCAGTTGCTAGGTCAGCCACTAGACTAGCAAACAGTCGAGAGATATCTAATAGAATATGGTCATGTGAGATGTATGTGTATGTCTCACAAAACAGGCGACTAATTGAGATGCGGGCACACAAAACTTGGCACCTTGCATGCAACTAGTGATACAGCTCAGAATGTTTGTTAGTGTTTCATGTTGGATTGAAATTATGCTTTCTCCGATCACGTGTGGGCGCCCGGCCGCCCGGCCGCCCCCTCCTTCTCTCTTTCCTTCTCTTCTCTTATTTAATGCATCATTCCATGAGTCTCTTTCTTGTTTTCAATGCTCAACAACTTGCACCATAGACTGTACTGTGGAATAAGGCCACCTCTGGTCAGTGTAATGCAACATATAGTGAAATAATAATAATGATAATCGTAATCATCGTTGTGTGGTGCATTATGATTTCAGTTATGTGCATTAGCCACACAAAGTGAATAGCTTCAGATAGCTTTTAGCTGGCTGTGTGTGTGTCAACTTATATCTGTTCTAAGAACATAGTATGATTCATCGTGTGATTCAATGCACATTCAGCGATTGGCAGCGAAGCAACAGCAAGGTGTATGCAAGTGTTTCAATTTTCTCCACTCTTAAATATTTCCCGTTTCGAAGTGAATTTCAGTTTGCCTCACTCACTTTGCTTGCTTATCAGTCTCAGTGCTTGTTGTTCCAATACTGTGAGTGGTCAGTCCGTCAGTCATTGATGCAATCATTGCAAACTATTGCAAACAAACAGCAAGCCAACAGCGAGAAACGTTTCAGAACGGACGGACGGACGACGAGCAAACGAAATATTGCTATCCAACACAACAGTACACAATCGAGCAATTGAATCAAATCAGCTTTGGCAGGAAAACGCTCAGCTTGTGTAGCCAAGCTGTATGGCAAAGCGAAGCAAAATCAGCAAAGAATAGAGCGAGGCAAGCCAAGGCAAGGTATGGCAAAGCGAAGCCATGGTGAGCAGAAGTGATCGAAGTGCATGAGAGAATGAGCAGCAAGTGATTGACGTGAACGAAAACCAACAATTAGCTTACCGAAAAAGTTTGACCAAAAGTGTTGCTACTAAAATGCTATGTCTTGCTACGCTTTGATTATTATCATTGTCCGTATTTGAAGCGGTGGCGGCAGCATCAGCATCATTGGTCCGTGCACGGACGCCGATGCTGCTGCCGGCACTGCTAGCTGGTGTTGTTGCAAGCAAGTGCATCACTTGCTTGCAGTGTGATACACACACTTGCTGTAGCAGGCGGCCACATGCCAAACGTGTAGGACTGACCATTGAGCACACGACTCGATAATTGGACTTCTCTCTGTCTACCTCCCTCTCGTTCTTGTTTTGCTGCTTCGATTCTGCTTACTTTGACTCTGATTCTGATTTTGATTATGTGTACACAGACAAGCAAACAGACGGACGCTTTGCAATGTGCCAATGGTTGATTTTTTTCAATGGCACACTTATATTTGACGCCGCCTTGTCAATCGTGAAATCGTCGCTGGCTGGCTGCATCAACTAGACATGATCAACTATAGATTGTTGCTACACTTGCCTTGTGTGTGCCTGCCTGCCTTGTGAACATAGCATGACCACACTATGAGCTTTATTTGTGAGCTCTCAGTTGTGAGTGGCCAAACATTGCCACCCAGCTGACAGGTAGAGGGATTCACGAGACAACAGACGGATGGACCCATCAATGCAAGTGAGCAAGCGAAAAAAAAACTAAGTTAGAAATAGCAAAAAATACCCTAGGAAAATAGAAAAAGAAAGAGTCCAATAACGCAAGCCAGCGAGCGTCAATTTAATTTCACGTTCGGCACTCACCTGTTGCTCAGTGTTGCTGTTGCTGTTGTTGTAGCACTCGTAGCAACTGTAACAACCACGGCAGCAACCAAGATGACCACGACACAATTGTTGTGTGTGCACTACAATTTGTGTGTGTGTGTGTGTTCGATTCACGCCCTGATTTTTGCCACTTGAGTGCACTTTGCACTGCCAACTTTAGCGTTCACCCACTGTCAAGGTGTCTCGACCCGTCTCATCTTATCATTTGCTCAATAGTTCGTTCGTTCATTCTTTCGCTCTTTCGCTACTTCGTTTCGTTCGATCCTGCCAAACGTCAGTGCGCTTAGTTGAGTTGAGTTGAGTTGAGTTGAGTGAAATTTGCTATGGTTGTTTGTGGACTTTGTTTGCCAGCACCCAAGATTCATCGAAAATCATTCATGTTAGTTGTCAGACGAAGCTGGTGTGACGACGTAAGCACATCAACCAACATTCGATCACTTGCATGATCATTCGCTTACTCGATTCGCCAGCAATTAGTAATAGCGCACTTGTTGATGCTTACATTAGCTATCTAGCAATCGTTACTGTAAGCTCAAATATTGACATGCGGTGCTCTACGCTGAAGGAAAAATCAATCGAAATTGTGGGCGTGGTCAATCACCATCGGTCGCGTGGTCCAAACCTATAGCTAACTTTATTTCATTCGATGAGCAGGGTGATTGGTGCGTGCGTGTGCATGTGTGCAATTGAGCGATGCCCGAACAAGGAACTACAGGTACGCCAAATACAGCGACAAGTGACCGAGCCAAAACAAGCCAAACCAAAGTGAGCCACACCAAACAAATCAACGAGTAGGCTAACCAACAGTAACAACAAACAAAGAGTTTCGGGTGTTGCAATGTGACTCGTATAACACTCACTCAACCATACGTGTGCCCAACTGTCCACCTGTCCATCGACAAGTTGGTCTTCTTCTTCTTCTTCTTCTTCTTTATGTCCTTCTTGAAATACGTAAAGACAAGTGAGATGCGCTCTCTTGTTTTATGTTTGCTCTAGCAGTAGTCAAAATTGACGACGATGACGACGAGAATGATGATGCAATTAACACGGTCATAATTTCTGTCTTATTTATGACCAAGCAGTTTATTTGATTTTATTTAGCTCCGTGATTTTTCCTCTCCCTCTCTATTTACGTAACTCACGTGTTGAGCTGAGCTAGCGAGCTAAAAAGAACTAAAAGCAAACAGTTGGCTTAAATTTTTTTTCGTTCGTTCTTTCGATTTGATTTGATTTACACCATTTGCTTTTCAACAGTTTGCTTCAGCTTTAGCTCGAGCTTGCTGGGTGTCTTATGTGTTTGTGTGTACTTGTGGCGCGTGACGTGTCTATCATAATAATAATAATAATAATAATGATAATGTAGTAATAATTGTCAGTCGACAACATAACAACAGCAACAACAAATTGCGAGAACGATGCAAGCAACAGAAAGCGAATATTCTCACACTAATATCTTTGATATTTCGCTAGATTTTGCTCAAACTTACAAGCCAAATCTTTATTCTTGATTGGATTAAGCCAACTCTTTACAGATATGATCAGTAGCACAGTTATAAAAGAATAGTATCAGCCGGCCGTGCTTTCTATCACTGGTCATAAATATTGAATATTTAGCAAGTCAATTTTTATTTGTTTAGCGTAATGATTCTTAGCGCTAATAGAGATAAACATCGACGGTTTGCCAAGTGACTTTGTTTGTGCTACAACAGTAATAATAAAAGTGAATTTTGTTTGAGAGGGAGGGAGAGAGAGAGAGAGAGAGCAAAAGGGCTCGGACACGTGCACGTCCATGCACGTCAAACCCCGTTCAAACCCCGGCTTTTGATTTGGTTGGTTGGTGAGCTAGCTGTTTACAGCTGCGGCTGGTTACCCTTGGACTGTGAAGCCCAAAAGCCTCAGGTAGCACTCGCCGGTGTAGTGTAATCATACAGGCACGTGTCGTTGTTGACAACCATTCACTCGTAGTGATGTCCACTCATGGTATTTTGATTTTCCTCAAAATGGAATATACTATGAGGTTTTAGATGTTAGTGAAAAAAGCTCAGTCATAGCTTCTAGTTGGTTCAGTTGGCGCCAAATGGTGTGTAATCAATCATACAGATCATGACGAGCGTTCCACCATCAAATGCATCAATCATAATCAGCGATCAATTAGATTGCAAGTGATGACATGTGCGTGATCAATCTTTTGTTATGACTGCGTAACTGAATAATTTAATCGTCAACATCAGAATCAGAATCAAAACAAAACTGGACTCAGCCAATCAACTGCAGCAGAAGCAGAGGCAGCAACTAAGATAACATTGAGACAACAAGTGACAAAAGAAAATAAATGTTTGTTACTATGTTTGATATCGTTATTGTTGTGGGTGCGGCATAAACCACTCAATCATTCATTCATACACTTGTTTATTTATTTAATATTTGCTCTTGTTTTATTTTAGAAGCAAATCGACTTAACAAGATAATAGCGAGCAACAAATTAGAGCTGACAGCAACAAAGAGCGCTTCCAATTTGTGCTAATTATTCGATGAGTAGAGTGCACTCAGTGGAGAGCGTCTTCTTATAGTATGCTCTTGCACAAGTAGTGCTTTCTTTTTCTTGCTTTTTTCATTGAGTGAATATTCGTAGATGTGTGTGTGTGTTGAGCATTATTGAATGAGCACTTTATCGAAACGAAGTATCTGACGATTAATTGATTGCATGAGCGCCCACGAACATTTGCGCTGGACATTGATCGTTCGTTCGTTCGCTAACTGACTGAATGACTATTGCTTGCGACGAGCAGCTGGCCAGACACTATCCTATTCTAGTTCATCATAGAGTGCTTGTAGTCTGAAGCAAGCACCTCTTGTCCCATGAGACAAGAGGTGAGTTCGGCATGCAGTGAGAGCAAACAACACTTGGGCGCTTCATATTTTCAACGCAACGCAGAGTTTCAACGAACAGAGTCTTGAGTTTGTGTATGAGCTCACTTTGTGTGCTGCGAAAATGCAAGCAAGTGCATGAGCATGTTCGTTGTGCAATGAAAGCTAACTAACAAGAGGCAGGTGGGCTAGTCACCGGCGCCATTCGTTGGCATCGATCAACAATGTTGGCGAGCCGGCGCGCTAACATTGAGCCAAGCACATGAGAGCTCACAGTGAATGAGTGAGTGAGTGCTTTGCTGTTGTTCGTTTGCCAACAAATCATCATCCACAAGATGAAACTGTGGAGGTCACGCGCACGCGAATGCGAACAAGAGCACCAACAAGCCAATGTGTGTCCGCTTCAACGTTGAACTGTACAACTTGTTTACTGTCTATTGCAGCAGCAGCACATTACCAGCGATCACTTGTTGCTGTTGTTGTGTTTGTTGGTGCCGATCAAGGCTCTTGTTCTCGCTTTGTTGGCCACGGCGCGTGATGACTAATTAATCTAGTGCTTAATTAGTCTATAGTTCAGAGTCTATGTAGTACAGTCTAACTATAGACTGTTGCTATGACTATGAGGATTGCACACTATGAGGCTGTGAACAGATGTGTGTGCATGGTGCGCTCATCGATAAGGCGCTGTTGTGTGTGCGTGTGTGTGTGTGTGTGTGTGTGTGTGTGTGTGGAACAACTGCTGTTGGACATTTTATCTGAGATTCCAATCTTAACGGCGATCTCTCGAATGCGAATCTATCGAATTGCTTCGATAGCTAATTGCCTTGAAAGCATGTGTGATACTTGTTGCACTGAAAGGAAGAACAAAACTTGAGGGACAATGTCAAATTTGAGTTTCTCGAGCTTACCAAATCGAGTTAGTTTCGAGCCAGTTATCTGCTCACTAACAACTGTGCAGACATGTACAGCTTTGCACCGAAATGAAGATATGCTTCCAGACATTCAAGGAAGACAAGCAATAAAATGAGATGTGGAAATGGAACATCACGAGGTGCTCGTGACGAACTAATTGTGCGAATCTCGACGAACGAACGAACAAGCAGACGAGAAAACGCGAACAAGAAAACTGAATTGCACTGTACTGCTTTGTGCTTTACTGATTTGAGAATGCTGCTAGTGCAATGCTAGACAAGTGTAACGAGAAATGAAATGAAATGGAACGAACGACATGATTGTGTGGCCATCGTTCTGACAACGGCAAGCGAGTGAGTGAGCAAGCTTCACTTTGCAAGCTTAACTCAAAAGATATCACAAGCTCAATACGAGAGCAATGGATGAGAGAGAGAGATGTGCATGAAATACACACTATCGCGCTATCATCAGCAAGACGTGCTGCTAGCAAAAGCAGCAACACGTCTTGGTTCAATGCAATCATCATGGCAATTCAATCTACAATGGCTCAAGTAGACCATGATATGAACGAGACAGTGAAGCAGCTAACTAATTGCTTCTTCAACTGGCTCAATGACTGACTCGTCAACATCGTCGGTTCTCGTGCGATCGTCATCATCGGTTAGTCGGTTAAACGAGCGTCAAAATTTAAACAATTTCCTTTGGTACCGATTGTACAGCAATTGGCAATTGTTAGCTCGATTGAACGCTGTTGTTGAATACACATAGCATCGCACGGTACGGTAAGTACATGTATATTTGAAGATTGGCGAAGAAGGAGTGTTGTTTTACACACACACACACACACACACACACAAACATACTCCTGTAACTAGCGGAGCACCAATGTTATCGCCAATCCATTCTAACATTCGTTGTTGCTTGGAGGATTATTTTGTGCAATTAACACGATGCAAAATGATTATGAATAATGGATAGTTTCGCTCTGGTTGGGCGTAGCTCTCAAACAAGCAGCAGTCTTAGCAGCAATCAATATCGTTGCTGTCGTCGTCGTCGTCGTCGTCACTAACAAATCAATATAGAGAAGACAGCAACGTTCAACGTGCGAGCGAGCATGCCAGTGTTTTATAGGTTGGACCTCTTCGTCGACGTCTCACATCGTACGTGACGACGTCGATTGTTAGTGAACAAGTTTGAACTCGACTCGATATTGGCTCGCCTATCGTGCGCATGTATGTTTAACTGATGATCTCATGGTGAGTCTGTGAGCCTATGACAAACTGGCTGCACACAAGCAGGCGGGCAAACTAGCAAACTGTAGACCGTGAGTCAGTGAGCGAGTGTGTGAGATGTGTCAGATGACACACACACACACACTCGTACTTTGGCAATAGCAATATCATCGGCACTATTTACCAATGTTATTTGTTCTGTTCTAAGGCTCGAGTTAGTTGGTGCTATATTTAGGCTGTCTGTCTGTCTGATTGAGTCGCTAACTAAATAACTGAGTGACTAACTCGAACTGGCTGCAACAGATAACATAAAGTCAGGATGCTAAAAAGCTAACGCATGAGAATTGGTGCAAAACTTGGCAACAACATTCGAAGCAATATCTCACGCACTTGCGAACGATAACTCGATAAAGCTCTCACTCGATAGCTCTCACAAGAGCTCGTAGTTGATGTTCATTTGAGCTCTTGTGAACTTGTTCACGCGCAAGCATAGTTGGCTCAGCATAGCTCTCACAGCTAACTTGGTCTAGCTTAGCTCGGCTCGGCTCGGCTCGTTTTGTTAGTTAGTTAGTTGGCTAGCCCAGACACTTGACAATGACTGCACTGCTGCATTCAACCATGACTAATGCTATGATAGCCAAGCAATAGCTCATTCATAGGTAGTTGCTTCAACTGATAACTCGATAGATTGATGGGAATGTTGATTAGCGGATGTAATACTAATGCTAATGTGAAAATCAATCGATGCGTGTGGCACCAATTAACGCTACCAATTGTTCATTATGGCTTCATTCTATTTGCAGTTTCCATGATTCACAGTTTGCGAGCGACAACAAACTTTGTGCTCACTTGACAATTGTTAGCATACGACAACGTTGTCCACTATGGCAACAATTTTGTTCCTCCTTGCTGCTCGCTGCACCACTTGAGGGCTAGCACATCGAGGGCATACCGGGAAAACATTTGTGGCAACAACAACAACAAGACGAGAGAAAAAACAAAAACTGTCGACATTGTTTTTGTTTTTTGGCTCTGCCTCATGAGCTTGTGAGGATGAGATGCATATGTATCCATGTGTGTGTGTGTGTGTGTGTGTGAGTGTGTGTTCGTCTTGGTGTGAGATTCTTCCATCTCATATCCACCAGTTTCGTAATCAAGCAAAAAATCATGATCGACTCCACTTGACTTTTCACTCGCTCAACTCTGCTCGATTCCAAGTAATTTGTATGACTCATAGCTCGCAAGTCAAATGAGCCCGAGCTCGTGCTCATAATAAATTAGTTGTGTGTGTGTGTGTGTGTGTGTGTGTGTGTGTGTGTGTGTGTGTGTGTGT
>JAIFTH010000579.1:0-22220 GCA_019968535.1 Fragariocoptes setiger | reverse complement strand
AATTTCTTCAGGCCGATGCCTATACTCTTATCGCCGTCCATTCTATTGCTTAATAGAATATATGGTTGAATTCTACAATTCACTTTTCACTGGTTGAATACCTTGTTACAACTTGATAATTTCACTCTTGAGCAATCAGGTCTCATAATCTGTTAGAAATTGATGTTGACTCTCTGAAATCTCAAGTTCGAGTCATTGTTTTATTTCGTGTGTTGTCATTCTAGTCTATGTTGTTGCTTTCGCTTTTGGTTGTACATAGATAGCTTTCTGTTGTTGTGTGCATTGCCGGTGCAATCGTAGCACACAACGGCTCGTGTATCAGGATGCCATGTACTATGCAGTGTCATGCACAAGCACAGACATCCGCTGTCGCACTAACTTTAAGTGTGACTCACTTCCCTTGAACATGAGACGCAGGACGTATGTGGTTCCAACACACACACACACACACCTGCTATGTTATTATTCAGTTCTCAACACCAATCGGTTGCCACGCAATAGCAAAACAGTACAACTGCGCTCTTCTTGAGTGTTCTTCTTGAGTATCGAGTGAACATGTAGTCAGTGGGCATCCGAATGTTTCACCAATGGATTCAATGGATTAACAGTCAATGGAAAAACAGAAGTGACACTGTGGCCTAGACGATGCATGATGCCAAGCACTTTAAATGCCTCAAATGCGAGAACGTGTCGAAGCTAGATTCCAATCAATCTCTCGAGCCCTTTCGAAAGAGACTCACACAATGAAAAATCAACTTAATTCAATCCATCTCTCGCATTGCCTATCACTTCGATACGATTCGATTCATCAATTTTGATAAGATCTTTTCACACACATCGATCGATACAAACTTGAGGTTAAAAAGTATAATTTAGTGATGGATAGTGAATTAGTGGCAGTTCAGTTCATGTTCAAGTAACAACGAAAAATAATATTACATAATAATACGGCACCTGTCGTGCTAACTGTTGCAAACAAAGTGTGTGCGTGTGCGCTGTTTGCTTATGGCTCTACGCTGGTCAAGTATGTTTGCGTGCGCTTTTCATCGATCAGCCATTGACCATTTGCTCATCACCTGACGCTCAACCAGTTATCGATTATTCTTTCTGCTTCATTATATCTCGTTCTTGTCGTTCCATACGACGTTCGATCGGCAGTCGACAATCAACAATCAACGAGACTGCACACACGATCAGTGCACATTAGACGTACGAGAACAAATTGAACGATGATCTCGCTCGCGAACGTCTATTCGTTGGGCTCGCTACAACAAGCCTGCAAACAAATATCGTACGCGTAGTTAGCAACTGAATATTAGTTTGACTGTCAAAAGTGAGAACCGTATGAGTGCGAGTGAGTTTGAGCAAATAATTCGATTATTTATTTATTTACATTCGTACATTTGTGTGAATCAATGTTCATTCATTTATTCATTGCACACACTGTTTCCATATTTCATATCTTATTCTTATTTAATGTTTATTTATTTATTTATTCTTCTTCTTATTGCTCACACACTTGATATGTTTGCTCTGTCAGGGTAAAGTCTATTAAGAGAGCGAACAAACAAACAGGTAACGAGCGAATATGAGACAAGATGAGTCTAGATGATTTAGAGGAATGGAAATATTCTAAATTTTTCCAATTAATTTCTCGTCCAATCGAATGCGACGAGACTTACATGTCGAGCTTTGTCGGGCTATCTCGTAGCTGTGAGTGTTTATTTTGCCAGGTACACCCAACATTAATACAATGCTGCTGTCATTATTGTCGTTGTGATTGTGGTTGTCGTCGTCGTATCGGCACCAATAATGGACTTTCTATTGTTTAGCCATTGCTTTGTCATAATCGCTGGGTGTTGTCGGTAATTATCGACACTGCTCATGGTTGCTCGCTATGTTTGACCACAATCAGCTCGTGTTTTTTTCTCCAAGCGTGGGTGTTTGTTAGATCCCATTAGACGAATGATAATCTATTACGAACCTTCAATTCGTTCTTCTCAGAGCACTCGAATATACACGCTCTCAAACAGAATTCACTTGTGTGTCATCGTTTAACAATTTGTTATTTTATTTTATCTTATTGATTCTATCCATCAATTAATTGATTATTATTTAATTATCAGACGCTGTATTTAGGATGTGTGTGTGTGTGTGTGTGTGTGTGTGTGTGTGTTCAACAGTATCTATAAGTCGATGATCGATTGATATCAATCAATTGCAACTGACAGGATATGAAACAGGTGCGTTGTGAGGTGGTGAAACAATCAAGCTAGTGGTGCGCGCTTTATTATTATTATTGCGACGCGTGAGATCCATTGCACCGGCCGCATCTAACGTCAACTGAGCAGCGACATTGAATGGTGAAGTTTCGCTCTCAATTGGTGTCAATGAGTTCGAAACCAGTGCACCAGCAGCGGCACTGACAGCAGAATCAGTAGTATTGCGCAACAAGCCTCCAGCTGTCGCTCGTGAAGTTTCGTTGTTGTGGTTGTTGTTGTTTGCGGCGGCGGCGGCGGCGGCGGCATACGAGTTTGCGGCCGAAGAACGACACAAGTATTGACGCAACAACAACGATTGCGACATCAAGTCTTCCGCCGTCATCATGTTTCGTTGATTGTCCGTCAGATGGCGTACATCTTGCTGTTGCTGTTGGTGAAGCGATGTCTGTTGCGCTGACGCTGGTGAGCAGCCCATCATTGAACTGGCGATGTATTGCGAGGTCGGTGCCGTTGTGGCCGTCGACAACGAGCTCGGAACGATGGGGCGCGTCACCTCAGCAGTTGCCATCATCGACGATCGATCCATCATGAGTGACTGCCAATAAGGTGGATACACAGGGCGCGCTTGTGCTGCCAAGCCGACGGCAGTGGCTGCCGCCGCCTGTGGTGGCGACATCTGGTGGTGATAACGCGACATATCCAGCGTGGCCGAGGGATTATAATGGGTATTGAGCCATTGCAATGACTGCTTAGCCTGTTGCCTATCAGCCTGCCGTATTCTATTGTCAGTCTGTTGTTGATGCTGCGGCAAACTCCATCCGCCAGTTGCCCACAATGACGACGCCGACGCCGACGCCGACGCTTGTGGTGATGCGTTGATCAGACTGAGCTGGTTAACAGCTTGACTCTCAATGCCAGGCACCTGCCACGGTCGGGCGAAGTTGGCGGCCAACATTGACTCTAGTGAGGCTCGTGGGCTCCATCGTGTTGCTGTTGCTGCTGCCGCAGCCGCAGCCGCCGCCAAACTAGCAGATGTAGGTTGATTCAAGTGGGCCATCGAATTAACGAAAGGTGACATCTTATTGCTGTTGCTGTTATTGGTGGCTGCTAATCGATGATTGTGATGATGATGATCGGTGGAATTAAACAATGAATGTGGGTGAGACGATGATGATGTAATCGATGATGTTATGGGCGACGACAAAGGTGACACCGACGCCGAGCCGGATGACAAAGAAGAGCTCGATGATGACGAACCTGATGATGATGATGATGATGATGATGATAATGACGCAATCGATGCAGACGGCGACGACGACGATGAGCCGCCCGACGACGATAGCGACGCTGTCGATGACGACAACGAGCCAATGGTCATCAACGAGTGTCGGTGCGCGTGCTGATGGCACGCGCTGCGCAGGTGAGCACTGCAGGACGAAGAGGACGTCGATGACGACAGGTGGTGCTTGGTACGCATTCGTTTACGACAATCGGCGCACGACATGAGGAATTTGGTTACGGCCTCTCGCGGCAAAAAGGCGTACTGTTGCGCAATGGCCTGAAACGTACGCTTCTGGCCGGCGTGCTTGCCGTGCCGATAAGTGCCGATGATTTTTACGTGCACCGACGCAATGATTTTGTGGAAATCTTCCACGATTGCGACACGTTTCAATTTCGATTGTTTGAATACATCGCATGCGTTTGTGTGTGTGCTGCCATAATAATCGATTACGCTAAATTGTAGATTGTTGTTGTTGTTGTTGTTGTTTTTGCTGCCGATGCTGTTGACTCGTTTCGCTACTGTGTCACTAGAATTGGGATTGGTCATCATGGGCACATTGCAATTGGCCTGATTGTTGAATGGGGCAATACTTTTATAAGTATGACCAGTGCTCATCATATAATCGTCTCCTTTGGCTCCCTACAATCGATTTACAATCGTCGATCGGATAAAGCGGATAAAGTGGTATTAGACAAAGTTCACACTAAAGATAGAAAGGATAGCTGCTATTCCTGCAGGATAAATTAACAGGAGTAATTAATTGCAATCGAATACTCACATTGGCAGCCACGAACAGCGCTAGGCGCGGACCGCGTCGTTCTTCATCTTGACTACTCTCATCACTACTGTCTATGCCACTGCCTGAAGGGTCAGGCAATAGCACGAATCCTTTCGATTCAACCCAGAAGCGGAACACCGCATCCGAGCTCATTGTTGTGCGTGCGTCATGAGCACCAGTGGCCCCATGATAATTAGCACCTTCGGCACCATTATTAGCAGCATTGATAGCCGTGAGAGTGTCGACAATTTTCGCGTACTTGTTACGTGTGATAGTTTTGGTTTTTGACAAGTCACCGTACGCTCTCTTGGCCCACTTCTTGAATGCCTCCAAGCTGGCTGGATCTAGTGCGTGCTGTTTCATCACCAGCTTGTTATTAAGCTTGCTTGGATTACAACACTTTGTAGCCTTTGTGTTCTTGTCGGCACCACTGAGCGAGCCGAGCACTTGTTTGGCCAACGATGTCGTCGGTGGCTTCTGGGATGTGTAATAGTGATTATTGTTGCTGTTATGTTGGTGTTGATGCTGAGACAAAGCTGAACTTGTGTCAAGCTGACACATGTTGTTGACGCTGCCGTTGTTGTTACTGACTTCATCATCATCAGTAATGACGCTAGTGGGTGTCGTTAAAGAGTGGCTATTCAACGATGGCCGCGTCGGCGCTGAGATTCGTTCCGTGCTGATCATGTGCTGATAATTATAATTATTATTGTTAGATGGAATCAATGGTTGACGACTTATGTTTGCTGCTGCTGCTGTGGACGCCAGTGTCGATGTTGTTGACGATAATGAAGACGATCTTGAGCGCATTTTGACCTCCGAACTCATTGCTTCTGCTATCATAATAAATAATTTTTGACTGTTTGTTAACAATCAATCAATCAGTCGATATTGAGATGTGTTATAAAATTTCTAGATGTAATTGATTTTAGGTGGTATTACTTAACGAGGGGCACGAGCTGTTGCTGCTGCTACATTTCTTGTGTGCTTTGTTGAAGTTACGCAACTTACTTCAAGTGAACGAATGAACGAACGAATGTGCTGTTCGCTTGACGTTGCTCGAAAGTTGAGTGAAAGTTGAAGTTCGATTGAGAACTGTGAGTGTTGTTGCACGAACCACGAACGATTGTCAACTGCGCTCACTCACTCACCCACTCGTTCATTCATTCACTCACTCACTCACTCACTCACTCATTGACAGTGCTAGCTGTTTGGCGCACAATCAGTCGAACGAACGAGCAAACGAAAGAACGAGCTGGCAAGCCAGCGAGCGAACAGATCGATTGAGTTATTGAGTGAGGGAGTGAGCGAGTGAGCGAGTGAGTCAGTAAGTCAGTGAGACAGTGCAGTCTGACGCCCGGTGCGCCCGATGCATCGCACTCCCCAGCACCGCACCACGCAACGAAACGTGCACACACATACAGCAGCAGCGGCAGCAGTGAACCCGCACAGCGAGTAGCACACACGCACACACAAAGCCAGACATCAGACACCAGACGCACTTACGCACGCACTTGCACTTGCGCTAGCACTTGTAGTTGTGTTGCACTCACACTCACAACATTGTGCCATAGAATATGACGACAGCGATGCCGACGACTTGTGGACGCGACGACGACGATACGCGCAAAAGCTCATGCGTTACACTATGAGTTACCTGGCCGATCGAATTGTGAGCTGCTCAGTGCATTTAGCGCTCGATAACTCGCTTACGTTCGTTTGGTCGCTAACTCTCACTGGTTTTCAATGCAAGTGTGTGCGTGTACGTCTGCGCCTGCGCCTGCTTGTATGTCTGTATCTCACCTCAACGTTGACGCCGCCATTGGCATTGGTGCTGGTTCTGGTGGTGCTATGCCGAATCTATTAAGTATTGACAAACCTAGTGTCTATGTCTCATTTTGTTTGTCTGTCTGTCTGTCTGACTGACTGACTGTATGTCTGTACGCATTTGTAACAAGCAAATAATCAGACAAACACTCATAACAAGCAAACGAGCGAGTTAGCGGGCGACAAGTTGGATAGACAGACCTCACATGAGAATGTTATGTGAGAGAATTTGTGGACGCACGAGTTCGAGCTCGGGCTCGAACTTTTGAGCTTTAGCTTGACGTTTTTGCGACTTGAACTTGGCCAAAAGCAGACGAGAAAGTTTTTATTTTCTCTTTCAAAAACAACAACAACATCAACAAGCAGCAGAGGCAATTTAGTTGTTGAGTTTACCAAGCCAATGTGAGTTTGTTGGTTGAATTTCACCGGCCCTTTAGTGCGATAGTTCTTAAGCTTATTCGCTTACAGTACACGCACACTTTATTTGTTCGATGAGAGTTGGTGTGCGTGTCTGTTCTCTCCAATGTTCGTGCGACTCAAGTGCAAGTGCAAGTGCAAGTACACGTTCACTCAATAAACACAGTGTACGGTCTCTCTAAGCACTCACACTGACAAGTTCTGGTGAAAAAAAACAAAAAAAAAAGGAATCCACAGTGTACACTTGAAAGTGAGAATGATAGTGGCATTAAATAAATAAATACGTTCACATGGATCAGACACTGTGTGTCGTTGTTGTTGTTCTTGATGTCGAGCGTACACTTACGCATTTTTCACTTCAGTACACAATGTCTTAGTGCGCAAATGATAGAACACGGAGCAGTATTATGTAATATGTGCTGGTGGCCCAGTCTGGCCACCCGACGAGCCAGTGAGCGTGGCTTCCGTCATCTATTCACCCAGACATTGGCAATGGCAATAGAGATAGCGATAGCGAGTGTCACGACAAATGCAAGCAACCAATCGATGACAACGGCAACAACAATGACAGTGCACGTGTTACACAACAAACATGAACGCACCCACGGACGAGAACGCCAACAACAACAACAACAGCGTTGGAGCTCACAAACGAGAGAACGAACGAACGAACAAATATCGAGAGAAAGAACGCAGCAAGGTAGAAAAAGAAAAAAAGAGCGTACACACTCGCACATGCAGAGTCTTGTTGTCTCGTCTCGTCTCGTCTCGTCTCGTGTCGTGTCGTGTCGTGTCGTGTCGTCTGGTTTGGTTCGGTTTGGTGCGGTCTAGCAGTCTGCTTTTTGTGCTGCACTTGTCGCCACACACACATTCGCAAAAGAACGAGAGAAAACTGAGAAAACCTCACGCGAGTTAGACAGACAGACGAACAAACAAACAAGCAGACAGACGATAAGTCGGCCTGCACTGTCTCGCGCTGCACACTGCACTTGCTGTGGCTCACGAGCTGGCAAGCTTGTAGCTACTGCTCCTGCTGCCGTATTCGTTCGTTCGTTCGCTCGCTCGTTCTTTCGTTCTCTTGTATGTTCGGCTTGAATGACTGACAGTAGCAGCCAGCCAGCAAGCCTGCGAAAGAACGAGTAAGCTAGCGAGCGCCCAGTGGCCCGAGCAACCATTCGTCCGTCTGGTTTTTGGAAGCAGCAATAGCAAGTGTGCCGGCAAGCCGATTTTTTTCGTACTTGTACGTTCGTCTGTTTGTCTGTCTGTCTCTGTCTGGTTTTTTGGGCGCTACAGTAGCGACAACAACACAGCCACTGCATTTAGTGTACACTATACACCGTACAGTATGCCAGGTTGATGCACGACAACAACGGCAACGAGTCAAGCTCATGAGTGAATGAGTTGTCAAGCGAGCTGACGTGAGCTACTGCTGCTAAGACTGCTTTTGACGCTGCCACTGCCAGTGTCGCTGCATGGGATGTTGAGAGTTTGTTACATTCGGGCGACAAGTGCCGCCAACAGCGCCAACAACGTCAACAACAACAACAACAGCGACGACAACAGCAGCAGCGATAGCTACGTGCATCGAACGCTGGCTGGCTGGTTCAACTTTGGCATTGACATTGACACTGCTATCAGTGCAACTAAGCGCTTGATTGACAAATAGACAGAGATAGACAACCAGACAGACACAGACGAATGGGCGAGCGGGCGCGAGGGCGGGCGGGCGGATAAACTGAGACACACACATTGGCACACACACTGTGAAAGAGATAGAAAGAGCACTCTATTGAATCGCTATTACACTAGCAATTGCCATTTCAATTATAGAGTGATACTATTGGCGCCATTCGGCGTGTATACTTTGTGTTGTCATCTGTATTGCAGAATACAACAATCAATCGAGAACTGTTGGATAAAGCGCTGACTGTCGATATGCACCAGTTGGTTGGGTTGGGTTGATTTGAGCTGAGCTGAGCTGAGCTGAACTGAACTGAACTGAACTGAACTGAGCCGATAAACTTGTCAAGCAATGAGTAGCAGTGGCAGCAGCAACGACAACAAACTGGCTCTTACTAACAACAAAAGTATCTCTCACTCCAGAGAATATGGACAATCGTTTGTCGTTATGTTATTTAACTATTTCGTTTCATTTCATTTATACTCAATTCGAGCTATCAATAGACACATAGACTTCTCTAAGCAGTAGCACCAACAGCAACAGACAGTGTGCGAGATTTGCAAATCAAGAGAATAGTTTTGTTTACAGAAGAATGAATGGCTAAATTAGTGATTAATTCGATCGTTGATGTGCTATTGCCTTTGGCATGTACACTGACGGGTCTGTTTATGTCTGTACTTTATATTGAGACTATGCTCAAATGATTTTCGCTCCAATGGTGAGTGTGTTCATCAATGCACTCTATCTCAATGGAATGGAGACGTGGATGTGTCGGGGATGCACACGTAGACAGGCAGACACACGGACCGTCCCGAGTACTTTCTTTTCACGATTGTAACCGCACATGCAAACAGTTCTTTTTTTCAATTGGCCATCAATTAAAGTTGGTTAGAGCGAGAACGAGAGAGAGAGAGAGAGAAAGAGACAGACAGACAGACAGAAACAGAGAGCCCTTGACTTTTGTCGCTTTTTGTGAATTTGTGACTTTGAAACTTTGGCTCTGCAACAAGCTCGAAGCTTGCTTTATACTCCATTGCTTGTATTATGCTGCATACTCGCTCGCGCGCTTGTCCGTCTGTCTGTCTATGGTTGCACGTCTGTCTGTCTGGTTCGCCGTCGGCCTGACTGACTAACTGAACGGCTATATCGTATGTGTTTCGAGCTCTTTCCATCTGTCTGGCTCGCTCTAACTTTAATCCTCACTCCAACTATAAACGTACAAATATAAATGAACGCTATTACGCACAGTACTTGTTTTTGTTCGTGTGTTTGTCTGTTCGTCTGCTCGTTTTCGGGCCTGCGAGCGAGTGAGCACAATGAGGTACGAAACAGAGAGCAGTTTCAATAAAATTGCCGTGTATATCATACAAACCATAATGATAACAATATTGCAACCGAGCACATGATTTGTGCGAACGTCAGCGTGCAGTCAATGCAACTGTAAAGTGCGACACTTGCTCTTGGATAACAACATCATCATTATCAGCTCCGACACCCGCAGCAACGCATACGATCATAGTGCAGCGATGACAGTCTACAGTACGACCATTGTGTTCACGTAAGTGTTCTCACACACACACACACACTTAAGTCACCAATGAAAAACAATAGACTTTGAGACTCAGACACTCGTTGAGACTGACGGGACACACAAATTGATCAGAAGAGTCTCTGCAATGACTTAAGCTTGATCAACGCGCGCTCACTTGGCGAATCTCACGAACTTGCTTCTACCTAAACCACTGGCCAGCTATAGAGTTAAGGGCGAACTAGCAAATGCGGAAGTTTAGGGGGTCAGAGAACGTGCTGGGTACGAGATGATGTAATGTTTGTGGACAATAAGATATCGACATAGGCCCAGCCAATTAAAATGAACTCTAAACCAGGGTAACAAGAGGTTCTCAGTCGAGACGATATTGACTCTAAATTGAGTCCAACAAGGTCGGTTAGCTGAAAAGAGGTTGAATTGGTGACAACTAGAGGTTCAGACATTCGATTAATTGCAATTTAATCGCATTCCAAATCACAGGCCATAAACCGCAAGCGTTGGTAGTCATTTCAGTCATAGTTAATCTCGTACAGAAGTTCCTGCGTGCTCGTTGGCACGTACACACACCCACAGTGAGTGCAGCTCAATTAATCATCATAATTCTCTCTCTAACACGATGAATGAGCAAGCATTGAGGCAACACTCAGTTATGAAGTCAATCTTTTTTTATCATTCATTATTTATTGCAAGTTTTTCAGATATAAACTTGAGAAATATGTTTGAGCCAGTGAATTTTTTCTGTCTACCCGTCCGTCTCGATGTGATCTATCTGATTCTTTTTAGTCTGTTTTTATTTGTTCAATTTGGTTCGATTCACTTCGACACACTATATTAGCAAGAAAATTATCTGGCACCTCCATTCTTAATTTAATCAAAGTAACAAGAATTTGTATTTTCAAAAACATCAATGAACCAATCTTAACCGTCGATGATACTTGTTGTGTAACATCATCGCATATCAATTAATTAACAAGATTTTCCAGCCGAATTACACATCAGGTAGATAAAAACTACATGCGTCGTTGTAAGATGCCTGTCTGTCTGTATCTACTTGCTCAACTTGTTTGTTTTCTCTTATCTCTTTGGTGATACCAAAAGTGTGCTGCAATACTATAAGTAGGTTCTTGTGAGCTCATCATCGTGTTGCTTGTATGTTAGTAAACAGTTAACACATAGATATTGGCAAGACAACAACATGTCATTATTAATGGCGCACAACAACAAATATTGATTTACGCTCCAAGGAAATAGCGTACAGCGATAAACATAACAAGAAGAAGAAGAACACTTAGCAAAGCAAGCTCTAGCGCTCAACCTTAGCGAGCAATGAGTATTTTTGAGCACGTTACACGATATTTGGATAGCTCACTCGAATGTTCACTCATAATTCATAGTCCAAACATAGTCACTCAGTCAGACAAACAGATATATAGACAGTGTTAGTGAGAAAGCAAGTAAGTAGACAGGCAGACGGAAAGATAGCAACGCCGAGATAGAGATCAACGGAGCGAACAAGAGCTAGAGAGAGAGAGAGAGAGAGAGAGAGAGAGAGAGAGAGAGAGAGAGAGAGAGAGAGCGAAAAAGCAAGTGAGAAATCTCTAGGAACTCAGCGAACGAGTTGGACAGTTAGCGAACCAACGAACGGACTCGTGTGAACCGAAAGAGCAAATGAAGTGACTGACGAGTGGCTTTCGGCGTCGTCCGCTGCCGTTGGCGTAGCCGTTGATTCGGTCTTTGTGTGTCTGTGCGTGCGCGTGAATGTCAGAGGGCGCGTGTGAACACACGAACAAAAACTAGCACGCACTCACTGACGCACGCACCCCGTCGGGCCAAAGTCAAGGCTCCTGATGCCTTGTAGCAATATTGGGGCCAACTAGCAAGCGAGCCTTTCTATCGCCGACGAACGAGAGAGTGCACGGACAACTTTCCGGTCCTTCCAGACGTCTAGACGTCTAGACAGTGTGCGTGTCGTAAGTGCTGTCGTGCCATTCCTGTGAGTGTAGGTGTACTAGTAGTGTATGTGCGTTCGTTCATGTATCGACCCCTCGAGAGTGAGACGGCGTAGACGTGTGCTAACATGAGCTCAGCTTAGTTTACGACGACGGCTAGCGAGCTAGAGTGGTAGCGGGCCATAACATGTTATGCGTTTTCCGTGTGTTTGTATGTGGGACCCCAATGTTAACGAAACGAATCGGATCAGATCAGATCGAATTGAATAGACGAATCGGATCAGATCGGATTGAGTTCTGACAGACAGTGACGCCAGTGTCAGATCGCACGGCCAGACAGGAGATCTGACTCACTGACTGACTGTCCGTCTGCCTGTCTGTTTGTCTCTCCGTTATATGTATGTCTGCCTGACTGATTGACTCATATTCTCTACTTGCTGCTGACGAGCGATTATAGTGCGCGTAATTTTTCGTCCAATGGTCCAGGCCGCTAACGTCGAGCGCATTTTCCAATGACGAATGTGACGTAAGCATACAAGCACTCGTCACTGGCGTGGCGATCGTTCGCAAAGCGTAGAATAAGTGCAAATAGACACGGGCACTTGATAAACACATGAGCACCGATGATAAACTGGATGCAAACGAGACGCTTGTCTGGCTTTCTGACCCCCTCCCCCTCAACGAACTCCAAGCCTCTAGCCCAACTATCGACGCCTCTTCACCTTGGCTATCTCAGTACGTAGCTTGTCATCGTCATTCACCTCAACAACTCAAGGCAACTAAACCACTGTCTAGACACTAAACAACTGGCCGCCGGCGTTGCCAGGTACACACATACAAACACACACACACACACACACAGAAAGAGGAACAAGGCACAACTGGCCTAAACGCGCACAGCAGGCCTCCTGAGTAATAATAAGACACAATGGATCAATGATGAGCGCCTCACTAGCTGCAGTTGATCATGCATTAGTGGCACCTGTTTGTCTATTCGTGTGTGTCTGGCTGACTGACTGACTGGTTGGCTGGCTGGCTTGACGCTACAACATTGACTTAGCGTCTGACTGCTACTTTCATATCATTGTGGTGCCGCACAGTGTACTCTTGTGTCTGACAGTCTGTCTGTGTCTGTATGCTTGTAGGTGGATGGCTGCGTGAGGGTGCCCATCTATCAGTTCATTCGTATTCACTTATCCACCTGTCCTTGGATGTCTGCCTCTTTGCCTTGCTCCCTACTTTTGTGTCTGGCTCGCTGGCTGCATGACTATTCGTGGTTCTGTCTGTTCAATCGGTTGCAGTTTGAACGAACTCTGTGTAAGTTTGGTTGTAACATTAGCAACTCGTTAATCTCGCTGTCAACTTGTTAGTTGTAATTATGTAATAGAAAAGTAAAGTTTGCCAATAACTATTTTCAGCTACTAAAGTGTGTCTGATTGTGCTGTGCTATGCTGTCTGACTCATGAGATCTTGTTAAAAATTCACTCACAACCTACTTATTTGGTTCAAATTCATTCTAGTAGTTGGGCTTCAGCGACAGCAAATTGATTCCCGTTGAGTTTGTCATGATGTATTCCATTGGCTTTCGCTTAATTTTTTCTAATACGACATTTGGATTAGCCAATCACATTTGTCTATCTATTTGTGAGAGACAATCGTGACAAATCTCTAAGATACGAAAGAGTTGACATTACTCAGGATAGGATTTGATTCAATCTTAGTTTTTTTCCTAAGAAACTACCTATTGACTTGCTCTATCTGCACTGGTAGACAAGCGCAGTTACAAATTAACCAAATGAAACAGTGATGTTAATTCGTTGTTAACAAAAGCTATCATTTATCTGGCAATGGACTGCCGTATTGTTTCTGTATACGTCTCATGAAGTCGAATCCGTAATGTTCATAGGCAGCCACTTCTTTGTGCCGAAAATCTTGTGTCAAACCAATGTAATCGATTTCTAACCGAAACGGTCCGTCGATGTTGTCACTCAACGTGATTGCAATAAATTTGACACGATCTTTTGGCATAGAAAACTGATAATCTTGTATGTAACTTTTTGAGGAGAATACGAAACGCGAGAAAGGCAACTTCACGTCCTGCCAGTACGGACCGCCGTGGGTGTAGATAGGAAACGAGAAATTGTCGTACCAAGAAACGTCGTCGTTTTCGCTAGCCGTATTGAATAAACATCGGTACGTGCGTCCATCGCCTCTCACTCGCATCAAAATGTGGGTAAACATGTCGAAGTTCCAAGCACCGCGTGGCCTTAGACCGCCGCGTCCGCATTTGGGCCCGGCCAACGCCACGAAGCCAGACTGTTGTACAATTCCATCGTCAGGCACGCGTGTGTCCAAGTGGCCATGGAACAAGCCATGGCCCAACGGAGATCGTTCAAAATAGGCACGCGAAAAGCCGTCCGTAGTGTCAGAGTCGGCAAGAGGTTTCCACAGACCATTGAACGCTTCGTCGGTGTCAAAATGTTCATACGGATAGAACTCGAACGGACGAACAATCATTGGCGGCGCCCGCGGTCGCGAATCCTCGATGAACCATTTGAGCTCTCTTTTGACATGCTGCACACCCTTCCAAGTGAATGCCTCTTTCAAGATGGCCTTTTGATCGATCTTAGGTTGGTGTTTACGATTAGGCCCGTGTCTGTACCTTTCATAGACTGTAGTTCTCACTTGCGCGTGATTCAACAAATTATTCGAAGGAGTAAACGGATTCCTAGCAATTCGTCCTTGGCAACGCAACAATAGTCTGGCTTTACCGCCGATTTCCATAATGTGTTAATGTCCAATTCGATGTCCTGCAGTATAATAGATTAATAAATAGAAAAAATAAATCATTTAAATTCTGTAATGCCTTCAAACATAATAAACCATTCGCGAGGCCGTTAAAACTGTGCACGAAAGCACAACAGCTGTTTTACCATTTGACTGGTGATGAAATCGGCCACCAGATGGCGATATCAAAATCGAAAAAACACTGTTTACATTGGATTTTCACGCAATGAGCACGTTATTGACTCGTAAATATCGCTGATTATCATTTTATTCTACCAAATTTATTCATCAATATTCAGATTCACACGTTAGTTCAAATATAAGTCTTCACAATACAGATGGGAGACAGTCAACGATTCTTGAGTCAATTGCGTCTGCAACCATGGTTCACGTACAAACAAAACGAGTTGGCCATCATTGAAAGTTGTCTGGACGAAGTGGTGAAAGATTATCCCTCGCTATTGACCCAACTCACGTCCACGCTAGCACGTGATCTAATTTACTTGGAGCCCGACAAGAAGTCGCGATATTTGTCGAAAACAAAACAAGAGAAATTAGAGGAAAAGCGACAGCTCCAGCAGTTGGCTGCCACGCGCTTGAGAATTGATCAGATTCGCGGCGACATAGAGCAAGTGAAACAACTCAAGGAAGTGGTGATGATCAAGTCCAATGCACGCTATTACGAAGATCAGCTGGCCAACGCCGAGGTAGACACTAGAAGATTGCGACACAATCTCATTGAGCTGGTGAATTGTATTAATTTTTCTCTCGAAATGCCAACGTCTACAGCTAACGGCAACGCAAATGATGAACATAATAATCAATGGTTGTCAATGAGCGAGTATATCGAGACATTGATGCGACACAATTGTGTGAGAACGATAAATCAAGCTAGCACAGAGCGTGACAGATTTCTTGAGGAGCTTTGTTTTGCTCAATTTGGTCAGTTGGACGACGGACGTTCGCAATTAGAATCGAAAGAGAGTAAAATTGTAAACGCATACTCACGCGTTGTCAATCGGAATCTCGAGCATTGCCTGATGTCATTGAGTGAATTGTTGATAAAATTGTGCAAATTCATCAATTTGCACACTCAGGTTGCGCCTGCCGAGCTTGAGTATCGCCAGGCGCTGCAACGATTAGTGAGATTGTTTCGAGGTCGACAGCGCGGATGGAGTCAGCAACATTGCAAGGTGCCTGACATCGAATATTACGACCCCAACGAGATTGACCAAATCAAAGAGCTGCTAAAGTTGCCATTAGAGCTGTCGAAAGCATCAGCACCAGCACCAGCACCAGCAACAACAACAACAACAACCTGTCCCTTGAATACGACCAAAATATAAAAACTTAAAGAACGACTAACTCGTTCGTTTTGTTGTTGCTATTTATTTTTGTAGACATTCATTCATCAAGCAGAATAGTGTGGGCGGAAATACGATCCCACTCTCCGTGACATAGCGAAACGCTATTTACGTAATCCATGTGTGTGTGTGTTTGTTTATCTAAGTAGGGGAGCAAAACCAAAGTGAGACCAAAAAACAAAGTCGATAGCTCGAATTTCAAGTGTGAAAACTGTTCCCTTTCTGTTCATCATCTATCAATAATATCAATATATCACATGACACGTGGACTGCACGAAGCATGCACAAGCAACGAGTTGTGTGAGAGAGCGCGCGTCGAGTTTCAAACTCTACAAACTTTAAAAACGAGTGCACGACAACTTTGATCGATTGTCGTTGTTGTGTTTGTCTATTAGAGACAACTTTGACTTTGCTTGTCGTCATTCCGTCATCGTTGCGACCGTTGACAACCAATGACGACAACTGAACAAAGCTGTAAAACTTGTGCAACTTCTATGGCCGTAACCCTCTATGACGGTGTAATGTAGTGCAATGAGTATCGAGTTTCCACTTGAAGATGCTGTTCGTCGAGTGCGTTGTCTCTCTGTGAGGATTCTCAACTCACAGACTTAACTCGACTCAACTCAAGTTCGAGCGAGACTCTTTAGTGTTTATCGCAAGGGGTCGCTTTTAGTCTCTCCATCCGTCCTTCCGTTTGCCTGTTAGTTCCCGGTTTGAAAGTTCAGCTTGTATGATGCTACGAGAGGGCTCTCGTAGCGTTTTTTATATATTTATTTTAGACTCTCTGCCAGTCTGGTTCAGTGTGAGAGTCAGTCAGTGAGTAAAGTGGGCGTGTCTTTTTGCTCCGATTGGCTCTACTCTTCAAGTGAGATTGAGATTGGGGCCTTTGACTTTTTGTTTGGTGCACCCAATCTCAACTTTCAATCCTATTTAACTGCCATGGCAGTGAGAACATGCACACAATTGTTTGTATGTTCGCCTCGACTTGATAGGCTGGCGCTATGTTCGCCATGAGCGTGTGTCGGCACATTCACAACGATTATGATTGATGGTCGGCACGCACACACATCCTATGTATAGCTGACTGGAACTTATGTGTGCTTGCTACATTTGTTTCATTTGATACCAGTTGGCTAGCTGTTAGAAACAACTCAACATTCAACATGCAGCTAGAATAGTAGAAATTTTGAGGCCTATACAGACTAAAATAAACACAAAATGAGGGAGAATGAGAGATTTTTGTTCACGCCAAATACGCAGCAAAAAATCAGATCTGAATCACTAGCGATTGTTTTAGCTCTAGTAGTAGTGTTGAACGTCATGCTGGCAAATATAGAGTACACACTAATAGAACTAATATGAGACGAACAAAATTCACGTCCATATGAAAAATGTTCACATGGACAGGAGTTCACGTGCACAAGATCATTAATTGCGCAACATTTGTACGCGAGCGGTGAGAGAAACGACCGAAAGTTATGACCGATAATTAATGCCGTGCGACATTTGCATCTAAAATACAGCAAGTAAACGAATGAAATCGTAACAACGAATCATCCGATAAGCTGCTTTACCGATTGTAATTTTTTAACAAAATCTCTACGTGCATCATTAACATAAGGCAATATTGAGATCATTTTACAAACACACACACACACACACACACACGCGCGCGTATTGCACACGTGGTGCAACTCATAGTAAACTCATAGATACATGTTATAGCCGTACAAGCAATGATTATGCAATCGAAACTCGACACACAACTATTAGTAGTAGTTGATCGAAATGTTCGTGCGACGGCAATCGCAAGTGGGCGGAGTAACATTGACGCTATCTCGTGCAATCGAAACTCATAAGCTGAAAGCACCTTCGCTCTCAGAGCTCTGTACTTCTTTGTACTTTGTATAGGCCTCTCGAGATAGAAATACAATTTAGCAATAGATTTGGCGCACACTGGCGCACATACTGGCAACAGGCCACTGGCACTCGCGATGATGGCCAGTGATAGTTGTGACTGACGCAATGATCAGTTTTGCTCGAGGCGTTCATTTGAGTTTGAGCTTTGACTAAACGCGCATTGATCGTTAGTGTCTTATAAGTTTTCAGGTGAAGATAGCTATGCCATATTGAGTGTAGTATCAGGTGCTACACATGCACCTGATGCGAAGTGTACGAATAACATCGACTGACAGCGAGCCATGAAGTGAACTGTGGTGCTGAACGAGCGCGCTGGTACATGGTGAGCTTGTGACGCAACAGACAGCAAACTCAAACGCAAATGAACAATCATTTATCATAATTTGTTAGCCCTAGATCTGTTGCAGTTGGCGCGAAGAAACACGAGCCCCACACTTGTTAATTGTTAGAATAGAATCGACCAATAAAGCAACTGATCGACTGCCTCAGTCAGCTCGCTCGGTCAGGCGACTGGTGTTGGCTGGAGTCGAGCGCACCGGCGTTACATTGCAAACAAAACGAAAGCATTGTGAGCACAATATTTATCTGTTCATTTGTAGCATGTGTCAGGTGTAAGTGGACGTTCGAGGCACTCACATACACTTACACTTCGCTCACCAACACTATACAAGAGACGGCCAGAGTTGTGCAACATCGGTCAAGCTGGAGGCAAAACTAGCAGAGCATCAGCAATGAGAGAATTTTCAACATTCGTTTCAACTGATATTCGATTCGATTCTCAAGTATCTGAGTGTATGTTTGTTTGTTTGCTCTCAATATTCCATGCATCGATGCTTGTGTGGCTTTGTCGAAACTCGAGCGCGCAAGTTCACACAACAACAGCACCAACTATGAGATGTTTCTGTTCTGTTCATTAGCTAATTATTTCATTAACAACGCCATAGGCCATACATACAAACCGAGGAAACGCACAAGATTTAACAGCCGAACGAACTAATGTTAAGACGATGAATTTTTTCCTTCATTCTTATTTGATCTCTCGGACATAACAGCAGCAATGGCAACCGAGTTGTGCTTCACCTGTGGCTCAAACTATAGTTTGATCGTGAGCGCTGATTGCAGTTTTACTTTGCCGATAACTTAGTGCCGATGCCAATTCACATATGCAGCTTTCCTTCGCCTGCGTCAGCCAGCTCTCATTTCTTCTTCTTTATTTTTATTTCCAACTCTAACTTTGAAGATATTTTATTTACTTCTAGAGTCAGGGCTAGATATCTGATGCCAAGTAGTGGAAACAGAAAAAAAGAAGAAAAAGAAAGAGAAGAAAGAAACAGCCGATGAACAAGCGACAGACAGATTGCTGACTTGGTTTCAAAGACAAAGAGAGAAAGAAAATTTGCATGTTAAGCACATGATACAAGATAACAACGACATCAAGTCAGCGTAGTGGTAGCATCATGTGCATGTTATACATAGCAAAGCCTTTGATACATCGTATGTATTGCATAGCAAGCTGTGTGTAACTTTTGCTTGCAAGCCAGTTAGCGAGCAAGCGAGCACAATTTCTTAGAATTGTTTCAGTAGATTCGTGGAACTTGTAACAACCTGTGTGATGTTTCTGCGAGCTCGCTCTTGCACTTGCTATTGGCCGATTGCTGTTGCGATTTCAATTGCGATTGTGAGCTCAGATTGTCAGCCTGTATGAGCGTTGGCTTACAATGTATGACGCAATCTTTGCAATCAGCCATGCACGTCGACCGAGCTAGGCGAAGCAAGCCGAGCTTGTGAGCCAAGCAAGCAGCGCCAATATGTGCGCCAATATCACCAGGAGCTAGAATGAAATGAGCTAAAAGATGACGAGTGACTTTATTTAGTTGAATTCTCAAGAATAACAGCACAACACGAGTGCTTGGCAAATCACTCGACTGAATATCCGAAATCTAAGCAAGCAAAGACGCGGAGTAGCAAAGATATTGCAAATTATCGTATGTGCGTATGTGCGTTTGATGCGTTGCAAAAGACAAAAAGCTTTCGATAGTAGACACAGTAGTTGGCTTTATGAGCTGATTGACACCCAATCATTCTTTTTTCAATTTTACCTTTGTTTCGCACTTCTGTATGTTATCAGTGATATACAACTCACTCATCCGCTTGTTTGATACTCGCTTGACACTAGCTTCATCACACACACTCACACTCACACGCTAACACATTCAACGTGAGGCATGAACAACTCAATCTGTGATCAGTATTTCATACAGACACTCTATATTGTTACATTGATTGTTGATCGATCGAGTGTATCGATATGTTGCTTTCTGCCACTCCTACATGATTTCTGCAACCATGATTCTTATTACTCATTCGAACGACACAAACACAAATCACAGCAGCAGTCACAACAACAACAACTGAGCTGTAACTTTTGCAAATGAGAATAAAAATTAAAAAAATGAGCTCAGCTGGTGAGCATCTGGTTCTTGGCACCGGAAATGCACAGAGACACAGAAAATCATTCTCTGCATCTTGTGAAGACCATTGCAATTTCAAAGTTGTAACCCATTGCTGGGTAGTCTTCATTTTTTTTCTCATTCTATTCAACTTATTAAGTGTTCAGTTTTTGTTGCCTGTTGTCTTTGAAACACTAAAAGTCGAGTAAGTTAGATTCGTGAATATCTGTCCGTGTGCCACGCCCACAAGGTCGAATCATTCGCCATTTGGCAAACATTAATGAATGTGAATGTTCATTTTTCATGTGTGCATTTCGTTTGAACTTTTGTTCAACTGCTAACTTGAAACTAAAAGCAACAAAATGCAACATAGAACATGAAACACACTTTAACTTTTTATGCTGCGATTCGAATGAATAACGAACGATCATCATCAATTGATAGTCCATCGTTCGTTCGTTTGTTAGGTTAATTCAGAGAAACGGACAAACAGACAGACAGACAGACAGACTTTCACCGCTGCTTGCACAAATTGTTCTTAACATCGTGTGCTCAAACTTTCAAGGTTCGAATTTCTCCTCGCTCGGCTATTAATTATCATTGCTCGTTAGCGTAAATGTTAGATGATAACTCCAATAGGTGGCGCTCACATCAGCGTCAACATAACCGTAAGTTCGCGAATACGAGCTTTCGATTATAATCATTGCAATTAGTTGTGAGGCGACTGCTGGATTGCTCATAGAAGAATGTACTTCAGAAGTTCCTTTGTTCTGCTCAATCTCTCTGTGTCCTTTCCATACCAAGTAGCAAGAAGCCAAAACTTATCACTGGTCCAGAAATTTGTAGGGTGGCGAATAATAATCATCACGTTGTCGGGATGCACCGCGTGGTGGTTCGATTATCGTACTCGGAACTCTGTAAAGGACGAGAATACCAATTTATTAAGCAAAGGAGACCAGAAACAATCAAAAAATGTTGCTTAGCGACAATCAAACACGATTTGGCAATGATAATATCGAACTAGATTGTGCTATCCTTATTTTATGTATCAATGTTAGTTGATTTGATGAAGACATGCGCGTAACAGTTAGTTACAAGTCCAGTTCTCGATGAATCTTCGCATCATATCCTTCAAAGATTGGGAAAGAGACATTGCGTGCATCACTTTTTGTTGTAAGGCTCGTTTTAAATTTGCTCTGATGACGCCAGAAACTTCAAAAGTACTAAATTGAAGCACGAGAGAGAGAGAGAGAGAGAGAGAGAGAGAGAGAGAGATGGAAAATGGGCGTTGCGTAACGGCACCTGCGCGGGCTCGGAATGTACGTATTGCTATCAGCTACGCTCAATAGTGCCATGGAGCAAGGTGTGTCAGAGCTTTGCTCTGTCTCTGTGCGAATTCATTGCGCACTGACTAGTAAGTTGCAAATGAACTGACATTAGGTGATTGATTTTTCGTATATTTGTTCATTTGATGGTCATTTTTTGGTGTGCCACACATTTTTATGGCAAGATTTTATGCACAGTCGCGCAATCACAAATGATGTAGAAGATGATCCAATCAGAATGGAAATGAAAGTTATCGAACTGAACTGGTATGGCGCAAAAGAGAAAGTTTGGCCCGCATTACAATATAATATTGTATTCATTGTTGTATTAGTATCGTGTGTTCACGATTAACAACGATTCGGCAACATTCGACGCTCCAATTCTTCTAACTTCTTCATTTGTTTTTATCTATAACTAGCTTGTTCCATACTCTACGTTACTCTATTGAGAAGATCATGATCAAGTTTGGTCTGTGGCCAGTGGCTTGATTTGGGCTTTCACGAGTGGAATGTTTCGGTGCACGATCAGATGGCAGCGACAATGATATTTAGTTCACGAAGCAACGCCAGCTCAACAAGCTAGTACAGACCTACTGTGTGATAGTTCAAACTAGTGAGTGTGAGTGTGTGTGTGTGTGTGTGTGTGTGTGTGTGTGTGTGTGTGTGTGT